>JALPQI010023772.1:0-12584 GCA_025490895.1 Thaumatotibia leucotreta | reverse complement strand
ATTTTGCTTTGGTCTACCCTTTTCACTAAGTTATCGATCGGGTATCACTTTAACTTCTCACCTACCTTTAAGCTACTCTCTCTATCTATACGTGGCATGTTTTAAAACCTCCTTGCTTGCCGTTCTATTTAGAGAAAGTCAACCTTCAGCGCGACGCTTAAAAATATCAAACATTTAAAATACAACTGGATAGTTTTCCATCAAAAAGATCGGGTATCACTTTGAAATCTGGCTATTTGGACTGCTTTTGGATGTGTTTAAACGAGTCTGTCCTTAAAAATCTCTTGCTTGCCGTCCGTCATATTAATATTGGTTGAAATTCGTACGAACCTTCAAAATTTTCAGAGTCCTTCCTTGGTCTACCCTTTTCGCTAAGTTACAGATCGGGTATCACTTTCAATTCTACTACATTTTGAAGCTACTGTATCTTTCTACGAGAATCATGTTGTAAAATTCCCTTGCTTGCCGTTTTAGTAGGAGATAATACGGTCGGCTGCTAACTTTTAATTTGTGTTAAATTCACTCCTACCTCGATTTTCGCTACTCTCTGCCCGTTTTCTCTAAGTCAACGTTCGGGTATCAACTTCATTTCTTAAATAACAATAAACTAGTCTATCTGTCTACATGTGGCACGTTTCAAAATCTCCTTGCTTGCCGTCCTATGTAGAGATAATTAGCAATCAGTGATACACTTAAGAATAAACATAGGGCATTTTTATATTCATTCGTATTATTTGCCATCAAAAAGATTGAGTATCACTTTGAAATTTAGCTTTTTATGTTGCTTTTGGACGTGCCTAAGCGTATTTGCCTTTGAAAATCTCTTGCTTGCCGTCCGTCATAATCAAATTGTGCGAAATTCGCACGTAACTCCAAAATCGCGAAGATTTTGCCTTGGTCTACCCTTTTCACTAAGTTATCGATCGGGTATCACTTTAACTTCTCACCTACCTTTAAGCTTCTCTCTCTATCTATACGTGGCATGTTCCAAAACCTCCTTGCTTGCCGTTCTATTTAGAGAAAGTCAACCTTCAGCGCGACGCTTAAAAATACCAAACATTTAAAATACAACTGGATAGTTTTCCATCAAAAAGATCGGGTATCACTTTGAAATCTGCACCGTTGGACTGCTAATGGATGTGTTTAAACGAGTCTGTCCTTAAAAATCTCTTGCTTGCCGTCCGTCATATTAATATTGGTTGAAATTCGTACGAACCTTCAAAATTTTCAGAGTCCTTCCTTGGTCTACCCTTTTCGCTAAGTTACAGATCGGGTATCACTTTCACTTCTACTACATTTTGAAGCTACTATATCTGTCTACTCGAATCATGTTGTAAAATTCCCTTGCTTGCCGTTTTAGTAGGAGATAATACGGTTGGCTGCTAAATGGAAAAGTTAGCGGCCAGGTCTAATTTTTGATTTCAATTAGTAAATTTTGATATTTGGCATGTTTTTTTCACTAATTCAAGGAAACGTTGCATTTGGGCAGACTTTTCGAGCATTTTCTCACTGAAAAATTCTCGACTCCTTAATTTGGCCGGGTTATCTTCGGCTGCTAACTTTGGCCGCTAACTTCACACCGGTGAAATTAGTGAACCCGTGTTACACTCCCCCGCCCACCCCTCTGCCCCTTTCGATTACCTACAAACGGCAAGGAAGTGCTCGGGATCAGACAGAAAGGTATATTGTTCTATTAAAGACTGTTAGCACTCTCGAGCTTGGCAGGCAGCAAGGCACGAAATTCCTCTTCACGTGAATACTGATTGCAGTGACGTGTTTCCCTTTGCTCTGTCACACTTATGTTCGAATTTACAAGAGCGAGAGAGATGCTTCGTTCGTAGTACGCGGTAGACCATCTGAACACTAGTTATTAGATTGGCGTGTAATAAGATCACGTACCTAAATACGAACAACGTAATACTAATATGCATAGGAGTATTGTCTAAGTTTGTGTCGTATATTTTTCAGTACTAATTTGGAAATGATATTCGGAAACACGTTGAAGCATTAACGACCAAGTAAGTTACATCGTCAGAAGCGAGCGTAACTATTTGCAGTGACTTTGATGAATACGTAGATGAACTTGATAAAACAACAAAATTCTAAGAAGTACCTACAAACACGTTTATTTAGTAGTCAATAGGTACTGTTGACTGATTGACAAATGAAAAAATTCTGTATCTGAGCTGACACACGTTACGTTTTGATTTAACAGCCTCTTTGTAATAGTTACTCGAAGAAATTTCAACGAGACAACTGTTATTATTACATAAATAATGGTGTACTATATTATTTTTCCAATACTTCCGAATAACAAAATTTCTTCAAAAAGTACCTACGAGTACACTACAAACAAAAAAATATACTTAATTTATTCCGTTTTTATTTGAAATGGCTTCCTTATCCCAAAAATGTTGCAAACGCTGCACTGTTTGCATTAGCACGAACAAACTGTAAAACAATTACCTCTGTTGGCTTTGCCAATAACAATAACATTTATCAAATTACTCGGCCGAGCGACTTCGAGGCGATACCGGGGAGGAACAAAATTGACAAAGCAAGCAAAAGGCTTTCAAGGTTCGCGTGTTGCGTCGTGTTTGCATCGGTAATTTGTTTGTTGGCGGCAGCACACGGCAGACTACATTAAATGGATCTCCGCTTTGCACGCTACCATGCCACTCACACTGTTCCAAACCTTGTCTTTAACGTCTTTCTTTAAACACTAGTCGCTTTTATAATTATGTGAAAGACCCGTACTACAGCTTTCATCGCATCTATAAACTAAATATCCCAGCCTACTGTTGAATTACTAAGGATTCTAAGAAGTGCCGCGTCTCGCCCGCAAGCTCCAGACGGCATTATCGACAGAAAATCTAAAACCGGTGTCAAAGTAAACAAGCCACAGCGCTCTCAATCGCCCATTCCTCTCATCACCGCTATTCTGAACCCGTGAATGAACCAGGCGGAACCGCTGCCGAATAGAAGTGGCTTTATTCAAACTTATGCAAATGGCAATTATGCAGTCTCCAACGCAGTCTAATTACCTACTACTCCTCCTAAATTATCCCACTGAAATTTCTTCCAGCTGTGGACCTTTTCATGCCTTTTGGAAAACTAATTTGAAAGTTGGAAATTTTTAATTCCATATAACTTACGCTGACGCTTTTTTCATTATAGCTGTTAATTTCATCAATAATTGTTGTCTAATCAGAGCAGCTCTCTCAGAAATGCTAACCTGTCAATTATCGATTTAAGTTAATTTAAAGAGATATCGCGGTTGAATCGTACATTGACACAGCGTAGTATACTTGTGGAGATAAAAGACTTTTTTAATTTAATTCATATTGGTGTAGCGATAAGGTCCATAAGTGTTAATCGAGTGTCCAGGGTGATTGGCTGCAGCGCTTCGCAGCACTTATATCAGGCTAAAAGTCCCATTATTGATCAATTAGTTTAGCGAAAGCAGCTCTTAATGCGTTTGTGGTAAGGTTTTTATCAGGGCGACCTGTCTCTTGCAGAGTATAGGCGTTATCTCGGCGTACACGCCACGCCGTGCCAATTAAGCTGATTTCGTACTCTCTTCGAATAGAAATTTCCCGGTGTGGTTAAAAATTTACGGTAGCCTTTAAAATACGGTGACGCTACTTATATATAGTTATTATGTATAATTTTCATATTAACTAAGTAAGTAATACTTTCAATATTTATTAGGTTGAAACCTATCCACATCACTTTTATTAGGGTTTCAAGTTCAAGTAGTACCTACGCTATGAAGTCTTAAATCTACAATTCGTTTTTTTATCATACAATAAAGTTCATAACCCCATAACCGCGGCTCGTGACTAACGACGCTATACGTCCGATGTCGCATTTTTGCGCACTCTAACCGCTCACTATCAGAAACCCACTTATGGATCTCTGTCGCACTTGTGTAGGTACGTAAAAGTGTAACAGGGAAGCAACACGTCGAATGTGATTCAAGGCGACCGAACCACGAACAAAGTATTGCCTTTCTCTCGCACTCGTGAATTCATACATAAGTGTGACAGGGAAGCAATACTTCGTTTGTGGTTCTCGGTACGGCTCTTGTCTGCGAATTTCTTTTGCACTCTTGTATTGGCGGTGTACTTAGCGTGAGTTTGTCGCGGCCGTCAATTTGGTAGCTGCATAAGTTTTATGCACCTCTCTCGAGTCGCTAGCAGTTGCTGACAAGGATAGCTCATGATAGCAGAAGTAGGTAGGACCAGTCCATGGCTTATTTGCCTTCCATAAGTAACTACTACAGTATGTCCATCTGTTCAATATTTATGTTTACCTCACATCAGGTTCTAATAAATTAACATCAATTGGAGGATACTCATGGTAACACTGCTTTATAAATACAAGCTTGTTCATTTGCAAGTTAACGTATTTAAATTCTCTTAGTACTTCAGTATTTGTAAATATATCACATTGACATTAGAAAGTAACCGTAATGTATACATTTGAATTAATTTTGGACAAGACGTTAGGTGAATTCAATATACCTACATTCCTTTATAGTTACTCTGTAAGAACTGTAAGTACCATCGTCATACAGTTAATCAAATATTCGTGCGCTTTAGTTACATTGAAGTAAGTTTACAATACTGTATGTAGGATTGAGTGAAACGGAACGTAAGAATGTTGTATTGTGAGTGAATGAGACAAATATAAATAATGTATACGAGTATGAAAGGGATAGCATGAATGACCTGAGACGGCGGAGAGGGAGAACGATTGTCATCTGCTCGATTGAAAGACGGCTGTTACGTGCTTGTAGTTTTATTCTCTTTTCTAAAATATAATAGTTATCAGTAACAAGAGTTTACTTTCGCCTCCACTTCCTACAGTGGTGTCAGAAGCGAGATCTACAAAAGTAAAAGGAAAAGACGGGAAAATAGTGTGATTTTTCGAAGACTACTAACGAACAAAGAAGTACCGTTAGACTACGGTTGTAACTACCTACGAGTCCTGCATTCAAAACTTGAAGACGGTTAAGACGTTGAATCGCAGCGAATCCAGGGGTACACATGTCTCCAGGTTCCAGACGTAACAGCAGACAAGCAGATTTCGACGAAGAGAAGATGGGAACGTCGCGAAATGACTGTGGTGCGGCAATGTTACACCTTACCGAAGGGCTTATTCCGAAGTTCACCGGCCAGGAGAAGACGTATCCTGCGGCCAGGTGGGTGCAGGACGTGGAGGATAGCTCTGAACTGTGTGGGTGGACGCCGTTGCAACAGTTGCTGATGGCGAGACGGTCGTTGGCGGGAACGGCGTTACTGTGGTTTCGAGCGGAGCGCATCTTTAAGACTTGGGATGATTTCAAAGCTGCAGTACTCAAGGAGTTCCCCGACAACATCGATGCTAAAGCTCTACACGAGTTGATGAGTTCCCGACGTAAGAAACCTAGTGAATCATGTTTAGAATACATGTTTACGATGAAGGAATTAGGCAAAAGAGGGAAGATGGCTGACTACGTAGCCATAAAGTACATCGTGGAAGGCATAAAAGATCAAGAGGTCAACAAGATAACGGTGTTACGACATACAACGATCTTAAAGAAAAGCTGAAAATATATGAGCAGTTAAAGACTAATATGGCGGGTTCGAGTTATAACCGCGATGCAGGTCGGTCGAACGAGAAGGCTGCCGGTCCCGGGCGAGGTGTGCGCTGTTATAGCTGTGGAGAGAGAAGTCATACGTCGGCGGAGTGCCCGCATAAGCAGAAGGGTCTGAAGTGTTTCAAGTGCAACGAGTTCGGTCACATCGCATCGGCGTGTAAAACAGCTGTTTCGCAATCGTCTATCTCTGCAACTTCACACGGCAGGAACGACATGAAAGCAGCGTCGAGCGATGAAGGTGGCAGCACTGCGAAGAAATGGTCAAACGGAACGAGTGGCGCTAGTGTCGCAGCGAAACGAACTTTTTACGGTTCTGTGAGTGATGGTCGCATCACTAGTTGCGGTGACGCGATTGGCGAATCGACCGTAATGGCGGATCACTGTCTGACAGCCGTCAAAGGGGACAACAATAATCATGGCTGCCGGAGTTTGATGAACAGAAATAAGCCGGTTAAACGAGTTACAGTGTTAAAGAAAAACATCGTAGCTTTGGTTGACTCTGGAAGTGATGTGAACGTGATGTCAATCGCTTGCTATAGCGATCTCGGTGCGCGAGAGTTGGACAATAGAGAGACTGCGCTATTGGGACTAGGTGCAAACAAAGTAAAGTGTTACGGGCTGATCGATTTGGACATTGAAATAGACGGACAATGGTATAATGACGTTTTGTTCTATGTAGTTCCTACTAGTGCTATGCCTTACGCTATGCTTCTTGGACAGGATTTGTTAGAGCGTTGTATTGTAGTCATGGAGCATAACAACGTATGGTTAACCCCAGTCGGTAGGTGGGTGTATGCCATAAGCGTGTGTGATTCCTTGGTTACAGGTCCATTGAACCCAGATGTTGAGAGCGAGGTGAATAAGCTGGTGGAGTCGTACATACCGCGTAAGACGAAAGAAGCGCCCGTCAAGTTGAAGATTGTGTTGAAGGATGACATTCCGGTTGCACAACGACCCAGAAGGTTGGCTCCAGCCGAGCAAGAAGAGGTTGACCGACAAGTGGCTAAGTGGCTCGACGATGGTGTTGTCCGGCAACCGAGGAGGAAGCAGTGAGCAGACTGAAAGAGGTACTGGATGTGGCTTCGGAATATGGGCTCGAAATAAATTGGAAGAAGTCTCAGTTAGTCCAGAAACAAGTCGAGTATTTAGGGCATATAATCCAGGATGGACAGGTGAAGCCCTCACCAGAGAAGACCGATGCTGTAGCAAGATTTCCAGAGCCTATCAACACAAAGCAATTGCAGAGCTTCATTGGTTTGACTTCCTACTTCCGGAAGTACATTAAAGATTTTGCGCTGATAGCAAAGCCCCTTACAGATTTGCTCAGGAAGGAAAATGAATATGTGTTTGACGAGTCATGCAGAGCAGCGTTCAGGGAGTTGAAGAATAAGTTGACCAGTCAACCAGTACTAAGACTGTTCAACCCGAAGCTGAGTTCAGAGATGCATACAGATGCCTCAAAGGTAGCCATATCAGCAATTTTGCTCCAGAAAGGAGAGGATGCACAGTTGCATCCTGTATACTATATGAGTCGAAAGACAACTCTAGCTGAAAGTAGATACACCAGTTACCAGTTAGAAGCGCTTGCCATAATAGAAGGAGTCAAGAAGTTCCGGTGTTACCTATTTGGCACACACTTTAAAATAGTCACTGACTGTAAGGCGTTCCAGATGACTCTGAACAAGAGGGATCTAGTTATGTCAACTCAGGTTGCAAGATGGATTCTACTTCTACAAGAGTATGATTTCGAGATTGAGCATAGGGAAGGAAGCAAGATGCAGCATGTGGATGCGCTAAGCAGAAACCCATGTGTCGCGTTTATGAAAAGTAGTTCCATTCATGAGCAGCTCAGAGTAGCTCAGGATAATGATGAGGGTCTGAGAGCAATAATGGAGCTACTAAGAAGAAATGAATCTTACAAAGACTACTATCTGGACCATGGTTTACTCTACAAGGGTGAAGGGAGACATCTGGTGGTTCCAGTAGAACTAGAAAGAGAGATAATTAAAAGGGCACATGATCAAGGTCATTTTGCGAAGAAGAAAATGATGGAATTAATAAGTAAGGATTACTACATCGAAAGCTTAGAAAAGAAGGTTGAAAACCACATAGTGTCATGTATTCCCTGTTTACTTGCTACCAAGAAAAGTGGTAAGCAAGAAGGATTCTTACACAGTATTGAGAAAGATGAGATACCATTGTATACCCTGCATGCTGATCATATAGGGCCCATGACGGAAACCAAAAAGCTATACAACCACATACTGACCATAGTGGATGCATTTACCAAGTTTGTCTGGTTGTTTCCAGTGCGAAGTACCACAAGCAAAGAAACGATTGAGAAGTTGAGGATTCACCAGCAATGTTTTGGAAACCCAGTCAGAATAATAACAGACCGAGGCACGGCATTCACGAGTAACGAGTTTCAAGACTATTGCTCTGATGAAGGAATAGAGCATATTAAGATAACGACCGGCGTTCCACGTTCGAACGGACAAGTGGAGATCATCCATAGGTCGTTGACCTCGATTTTAACCAAGTTGTGTATAGAAAATCCTGCACAATGGTATCGACATGTCAGTCAAGTGCAAAGATGCATAAATAGTACCTACCAGCGCAGCATAAACACATCACCGTTTGAGCTACTTATTGGTACCAAAATGAAGCTTAAAGAAGATACAGAGATCTATGAATTACTTGAGCAAGAAAACCGAGACAGCTACATGCTGACCCGAGAGGAAAATAGACTGAAAGCGAAAGAGCAGATATTAAAGGTACAGGAAGAAAATAGGCGAACCTTTAATAAGAAGCGAAAGGAGAGTTCCAAGTACAAGGAAGGCGACCTTGTCGCTATAAAGAGGACCCAGTTCGGAGTCGGAATGAAGTTGAAGCCTAAATACCTAGGTCCATACCGAGTCATGAGGGTCATGGGACGAGATAGGTATCAGGTGCAGAAGTTAGACGATGCCACTGAAGGTTCCCGCAATACTACAACTTCTTGCGATCATATGAAGAGATGGCCTACACGTGTGGAATAGGTAGAGTTGGCCACAGGTAATTATGGTCATTAATCAGATTATTGCATGATTTTCGGGGAAACTGCGTTTATTTATACAGTGCCCCACCTACGTTGTTTTATGTACCTATACCGTTGTTATGCTCACATAGACTTAGATTTAGAGATATGGTTCATGTTTCAGACCTTGGATGTATTGATAATGTAAAGAGTTAACTGTTGCCAAGGTAACCTGCTTGTTGCATTATATAAGCCTACATATTGTTCTGTTATTTCACGGTTTGTTAAAGTAAATAATGTGTTAACAGTATGACGCTGCCATGTAAAACTGTAATGTTATTAGACTGGAGACCAGTCAATGTGTCAGGACCAGCCGACTGTAGGATTGAGTGAAACGGAACGTAAGAATGTTGTATTGTGAGTGAATGAGACAAATATAAATAATGTATACGAGTATGAAAGGGATAGCATGAATGACCTGAGACGGCGGAGAGGGAGAACGATTGTCATCTGCTCGATTGAAAGACGGCTGTTACGTGCTTGTAGTTTTATTCTCTTTTCTAAAATATAATAGTTATCAGTAACAAGAGTTTACTTTCGCCTCCACTTCCTACATGTGTTAGTTGTACATTAATGTTGTACGCATAAAATATTTACAGGATAATTTGAACCCAATTTAACATTGAATTGCAAGATTGTATCACAAGATAACTTACCTATTTATTTTATCTAATTCAAAAAATATGTATTTTTTACGTTGGGTAACTTTTTTTTTTTTTTTTTATACCACGTCGGTGGCAAACAAGCATACGGCCCGCCTGATAGAAAGCAGTCACCGTAGCCTATGGGCGCTTGCAACCCCAGGGGTGTCACATGCGCGTTGCCGACCCAATAAGAACTTGTACACTCCTCTTTTGAAGAACCCCATACTGTAGTCCAACGGGAAAACCTCGACAGGGAGCTCATTCCACAGACGGACCGTCCGCGGGAGGAAGTTCCTCTGAAACCGCACGGTGCGCGACCATTTAGGTTGCAAGGTGTGAGGATGAGCGCCCAGTCGGTGGCGAGCGGTGCGATGATGAAAAGTGGACGTTGGCATCATGTCGAACAGTTCTTCAGAGCACAACCCATTGTACAGACGATAGAACACACATAAGGAGGCGAAGTCTCTCCTTAGACTTAAGGGTTCAATACCGCCTGTGAGCCTGGGATCGTCGACTATTCGGACAGCTCGTCTCTGAACCGAGTCAAAGGGTGCAAGCTGGTATACAGGTGCTCCTGCCCAGAGGTGACAGCAATACTCCATATGGGGTCTGACTTGCGACTTATATAACAGAAGTCTTTGCCCCGGAGTAAAGTATCCCCTCGCTTTATTGAGCACCCCGAGCTTTTTGGATGCCAGCGTAGCTTTTCCCTCTAGGTGACATCGGAATTGGACGTCGTTGGAAATGTCGACTCCGAGGATCCCAATACTCCCTGACATGGTAAGAGCTGTGTCTTGGAACTTTGGAGCCACAGTAAATGGGGTTTTTTTTTTAGCGGTAAACGCGCAAACCTGTGTCTTTGTGGGGTTGAACCTGACTAGGTTATCCCGACCCCATAACGAGACTCTAGATAAAGTGTTCTCGATGTAAGACACAAGTTTTCCGCGACTTTCCAGTACCACAGAGCGAGGGATATTAGCACGGCCTGTGTAAAAAGTATCCCCAATACTGTCATCCGCATAGCAATGGAGGTCGCCGATAGACAACATGTCATTGATATGCAGAAGGAACAGCGTTGGGGATAGCACAGAGCCTTGCGGGACGCCAGCGTTTATGTCCATGCTATCAGAGCAGCTACCGTCTACTACGGCACGAATGCGTCTGCCGGACAAAAAGCTAGCAATCCATCTGCATAATCCCTCGGACAGTCCATAAGATGGCAACTTCGACAAAAGGCCCCTATGCCAGACCCGATCGAACGCCTTCGCTATATCTAGGCTGACTGCCAAAGCCTCGCCTTGACTCTCAATGGCTGATGCCCAGCGGTGAGTGAGGTACACTAGAAGATCACCGGTAGAGCGACCGTGGCGAAAGCCATACTGGCGGTCGCTTATAAGATCGTGTTCTTCTAGGTAACCAAGGAGCTTAGCGTTAACTATACGCTCCATGACCTTAGAGAGAAGGGAGGTGATAGCGATAGGCCTCTAATTCGATGGATCCGATCTGTCACCCTTTTTTGGAACAGGGTGCACAAGGGCCGTCTTCCACGAAGATGGAACTTCCCGTTTGATACTGGAAAGAGCGAAGAGACGCGTTAACACAGGACACAACTCAGGAGCACAACGTTTAAGCACCACTGCAGGTATGCCGTCTGGCCCGCTCGACTTGTGAACGTTTAACGACAGCAACTCCCGCCGAACATCTTTCTGGGAGATGCAAATTTCTGGCATGGAGTGTGCGCACCGCGGGATGGTAGGCGGTATAATGCTGCCGTCATCGCTCACAGTCGAGTTCGAGGCAAAAAGAGCACCTAGAAGATCGGCTTTCTCTTTTGCACTATGGACCAGATTACCGTCAGCATTTCGCAGTGGTGGCAGGGACGACCGACAAAAGTTGGGTAACTCTGTAGATTTAAAAAAGGATGTTAAAGAAAGTAGCACGCATTTTTTCTATTCATTCTAAACTGTTGTCTCTACCAGTCAGATCTAAAAACAATCTGCCCTTTTTTTTATTGAATGCAAACATCAGAATAATTCAAAATCAAATACAAGATATTAAAATGGATTGAATTAATTTTGTAAATTCATTAAAAATATGTAATATTAGCTTGTTTACAGCATTTTCTATGAAAATATTACCCGAAAAATTTGCTCCTCAAATTAGTAGGTACTATTGTAGTTTACTTTGCTTCACATTGATGTATTTGTATTTTTGACTGTATATAGCTACTGTATTTGAGTTTGAAGATTTAGTTACTGATAGCCGTTCTGTTCAAAATAAAAGCATGATGTAATGTCTAATATGGTGGCTGGAAAATACGGCACAACATACGCCGGTTGATGTGACATAACAATGAAGCGCTCTGGATGTACTCGTATTGTAAACAAAATGGCGGCGTATTATAAACATGTTTTACACGGTTAACGGCCACGGCCCTTGTTGAAAACTCGTAACCATAACAAATTTCATCAATCATTTTTTAACGTCCCGTTATTAACTTGTAAATTTACCATGATATCTAGGTACTTCATAAGGGTTGGCATTAACACGAATGAAACTGAGAATAGAAAAAGAAATGCTTCAACTACCTACATCGTTTTTTCAATGGAAATAATTTGTATCTGATTGAAAAAGCTAAGCGGAAAATTAACGAACAAAAAATGTAAAGAAAATTATCGTATACTCGCATTTAGTCACACTACACTTTTACTGCATAAACATAAGCATAATTTCGTATTTTGCGTTATTTCTTAATAATGAAACATCGTATGGTTTTCTAACGATTTTTGTATTCAATAAAGCATTTTTATTTATTTACCGCAAATTAATTCGAATGTAGATAAAATTGTGTCAAAAAGTCAAAAATAGTTTATGAAATTACAATATTATGGTGAGTAATCACTAAATATCGTGGGCTGAGTGGGCTGACAAGCAAAACTTACTTTAAAAACTATCAGTATTGATTCACAATCTATTCGAGATACGAACTTTATTTGAAGTAGGTATTTGGTACCTACTTAGTTATTATTGGTTACCTAAAGAGTCTATCAACGATATACTGCTCGTACAATTTGTTTTAAGTTTTGCTTAACGTTACCTACCTTAAAATATATAAATCTGTACCTAACGGTTCTACAGCAAAAATATCAAGTATTTTTATGGGTGAAATTGAGACAAATTTTAAATGTTACATACAAAAACCTGTTATAAATTGGAAAAC
>JALPQI010023771.1:0-10894 GCA_025490895.1 Thaumatotibia leucotreta | reverse complement strand
ACTAAAAATTTTATTTCACGCGGGCTACTCACATTTTTAAGTCGAAAAATAGACATATTTCACACATCTGTCTTCGTCGCGCAGCTATGGCGATTGTCTCTTGAAAAAGCTCCCCATAGTTATTCAGAGAGAAACATGTCGAGAATTTTGGACTTAAAAATGTGATGAACCTTTAATTTGGGACACATTTACGTAAGTTTGCGACCCAACTATGGACGTGGAACATAAACAAATGAGGTTTAAATATGACAGCTATTTTTGGAGGACTTCTTACAGAGGTCTATATTTAGTATCTTAAAATTTCCGTATTTCTTACAGAAATATATTTCTATATTTTAAAGTGGGACTGAGCCGGGCATGTTTGTCGTAGGTATGCACCCGACAAGGTGGATTTTGGCCTAGACTGGCTTTTTTTTTTTTTTTTTATACCACGTCGGTGGCAAACAAGCATACGGCCCGCCTGATGGAAAGCAGTCACCGTAGCCTATGGGCGCCTGCAACCTCAGGGTGTCACATGCGCGTTGCCGACCCAATAAAAATAACGTTGGCACAACAAAGTGGCTCCACTCCACCTCACGATCGTAAGTGAAAAGTAGAGCCCAAATCGCGGCGGCAACGAACAGGAGACAATCAGTAACCTGTTAGTTGCCACCGCCTTGCTGGCCCGCTAGATGCTGGTAAATACACCGGCTGACCCCGAAACACGGCAAACACGAAGGTAAGTCATTTCACGGGAGTTTACACCGAATGTACGGTGGTAGCCAACCAGGCGGGTACTAGTAAAAATACCCTACCACCGGCTGAGAAGCTGGATACTCAGTATTTAGTCGACCCTTAGTCGACTCCTACGACACCCACGGGAAGAGAGGGGCGATGATTTTTGTATTCTTACTCCGTCACCGCACGGATAACTGGTTTCAGACTGGGACCAAAGGGAAACCTTCGATGGTGCTGGCCGGGGCATTGGTAGAGCGAGAAGAAGAGGGCGGGATGACCTGGACGCATTATATCCAAATTGGCGGGAGAACTGTAACGACCGGGCCGAATAGAGGAAAAAAGGGGAGGCCTTTGCCCAGCAGTGGGACACTAAAGCAGGCTAACAAAAAAAAACAAAAAAAGTAGTATATCGTCTATAGTAATTAAAAAATTCCGTCCTATACTAGTAGTATATAGTGAAGCGACGAAGTGGGACGTTTTTACGCTCACATGTAATCGAAAAACGAAATACGTTCTAACGATGTCGACAGCATGAAAACTGCACTCACAGATTCGTTTCGTTCACAGGCCCCGCTTTTATTCAAGAGGAAGAAAAATGATTGTTACACTTTTTATTCAATAGATTCCCCTCGCTGGAAATCCAAGCGTTTAGTAGACAAATAGCGTCTTACAAAATATTTTTCTCTCCCTTTGTTTTTGATGAGTTCTCTCCCATTTATTTTGGAGCGATTCCATTTGATATTGTTTTGGAGATGGGCTTTTCACAAATTAACCCCGACTGTTTGTACAGTCACCAACAGATATATCGTAACGTTCGGACCAATCAAAAATATCTGGATAGTTAGTGCTTAATTTGTTTTCTCGAAATATAGTTAACCTTTCAAACCATTTGTTAAAACTACAAGTTTAAAGATTTTGTTTTTTTTTTCATCTAATGTGAAAACGTAGCTGCTTAATCATTAATAATTATAAAGTCAAGTGCTACTAAGCTCTTTATTCAAACATGATATTGATGAATATTATTTATTATTTAAAAATAACACACAATTAGCTTAGTTAAACCGAACACTAAAAAACAATATTCTCGTATAAATGAATAAATTGACGGCTCTAATCTAATCCACAAGCAAATTGAAAAAAGGAAACTTTCTAAAATAACTAAAAACTGTTTTAATTAAGTTAATATTAGCTAGTTAAAAACATTCCTGCTTCGAATAGAATAACTAGCAAACTAAATGAGTGAAAATGTGTTGCTCAGTATTTTTTTTGTATCTAGTAACACAGCTGCGAATTTATATTTTCGATTCTCCAGGATCGCTAATAACTAATAGATGATATATAAGTGATTTTATGACCGTTATAATGATAGAACTATATACACGGTGCTACGCGAGTATTGCGAAAGATTTTAACTATGCATTCTTGACATCAAAATAAACAAAAAATATTATAAGACCTAATGTCAATTCCACAAAAAAAAATTTTTTTTCTTTTTTTTAGGCCGATTTGAATACCTTTTAACATTTCCAGTACTTTTTATCATAACAACAATTTGTTTAAATTATTTATTTCAATTGTTTTTTTTAGGTAGAGGCTATTTCGTCAAGTCTATTCGTATTTTTTGATTGTCAGGCAAAAGGTGTGGTAATATTAGAACACATTGTGGTAGCATTGTAATCCAAAAGAAGTTAAATGACGAGTTACGTCGAAAAACTTATTTCGAAAAAAGGTTGATTATCTCTGAAACCAAGCCGAATCCAGGAAATTTTATGTAACATTAAAGACTCTAAATATGGTCAGGAATCCGTGCACCGTACACCGTGTATATAATGGTACGTATGTCAAAACGACTAACAACTAACCTACATAAAAGCCACGTCAAACTCAACAATGTCACCAAATGCCTCTATTGTAGTTTTATTGATGTTTCTATAAGAATCTGTGCTAAAACAGCCATCCCAAAGCTACAAGTGACCAATCACCAATTAATGATATATTATTATAGCTTTCAACACTTTTAAAGCGCTTGAACACTAACAGTAAAAGAAAAACCATTAAATCACAAAAAAGGAACTGTCCAGTAACGATAACATACATTGGTGATATAAACGTACCTATTATACATGACTTGCACATATTATCACTTGATAGCTGTATAAACGTACACAGCGGAATGACTCAAATAACGCTTTTATACAACAAGCCGGCACCACACTTTTTACAGAACTTTGTGGAGATGAAATTTAATTTGATATATCACTAAAATGTTATTTGGGTACGATACATATCTCTAGATTAAATGATACTATTCATATAGATATAGTCGCCGTAAAAAAGTTGCGAAAAGTGTTAACAAACATTGCATTCAAAATGCGTTTAATTTTCAATCTACGACATTGAAAACTGCTTAATTTAGGTGTAAATTAATAGGCTCTTACCATAACAATATACTAAGTATTTGAGTCAGCCTACAATACAATACTTTTACTGACATCGGTACTTAAGTTGCGTTAAATTACAATGGACGTGATCATTACTCGAGCCCTTGTTAACCTGTGTATTTATGCAATCAATTTAAAGGTATTTTGAAGTTCAAAATTCTAATTTCGTTTGCTCCAAGAGCAAAGAGCCAATAAAGGCATTGTAATAAGGCCTAAGAGATAACCTCAGGTTCGTTGCCCCGAAATAGATATGTCTGGAGTTATACATACATATAGGTAGTAAAATTTATTTTTCACTTCTCATGCACAAAAAGTATCTACACCATTGTCGTGCGTAGATGACATAAAATCGCATTTTATATGATCGCAAACGAAGTGAAAAGCAGAGTGTAAAACAAAGGCATAAATATCCATTTTTGCGCTAATCTATTGTTTAAAAAAAAATCCTTGGGTAAAAATGGGTCACTTTATGCCATTGTTGTACAATCTGCTATTACACCACACTGCACGTAATCACGTTGTTTGACCTTTAATTTAATTATCACTGCTGCAGGAATGAATGATGTAAAATTGAGACAGAAGAGTTTGAGGAATAACTGCTGAGTTTTTTATTTAGTAATGTGTTCACTCTGTATTATTTCCTAACTTAATTTCGCTGTTATAGCACGGTGTAAGCAGCGGCCATCTAGTTTCCCAACGACACGTTACTCAGTCGTTATTCACCGGGGAAACATTACGGTTTGAAACCGTGTGCCAGCTCCATTTACAACTGTGTTTTCTCTAATAAGATGTTTGACGCACGAATGTTTTGTACTCGGAATATTCTCAACTATTTTAATAATTGCTATTTTATGCGCAAGCATCGGCTGAATAACTGCAAGTAGTGTCTCATAGTTTGAAAACCTCTGTTGAAAATATTTTTTATCTTTTTTATAATTCGAGTTGGAACAAAAGGTATTTTTTAATGAAGACATTGATTACGTCAATTTGTATATGTCGGCGGCTGACTGTCAAGTTAGCAGACGTTTATGAATAAGGGGGTAAGACAAAGAGGTTGGAACTCTTAGGGCGCCTATAGAGAGACGGCGTGACAGACAAAACCCGTGCCGCGCATATGCGTTTTACGCATATGTGCTGTCAGTACCTCTCGGGACGTCATGGGTATATAAACTATGAAAATATACCAAGAATGCCACATTGCTCTGTAATCTGGTGCAGGAACCAGTCTACGTACGTTAATAAACAAAATTCAAACGTTTCCTATCACAGGTAAGTAAAAAAAGTTATATTAAATTCAATATAAAATTAATATGGGCGAGAGACATAGTGAAGAGACACGACGCTGAATTTGCTATCGATAGTCTATGTAAACTCTTACAACTAAACGGTGTTAGTAGAAATTCAAAATTTGTTCCCGAGTTACGGATGTTTCCTATGTATAAGTAAGTATCATTATGTGTATTTCTCTATTTAAGTACATATATATATCGTCGCCTAGCACCCATAGTACAAGCTTTGCTTACTTCGGGGCTAGGTTGATTTGTATGAGACTGTCCCCCAAACATTTATTTATTTATTTATATTTAGCAATAATATAATATTTATCTAGGGTGCAGTAAATGAAGCAACTATACAAAAACATATAGTTTAAGAAATTCTGACTTAATTTTTAGATTTCCTATAGAATCATGTGTCAGAGAACGCTGGATAACGGCGACTGGAAAGTTGAACTGGTTTCCGCAAAAACACGACACAATTTGTTCGGACCACTTCCAAAATGACTGTTTTGTAAAAACAAATCCGAGATCTACACGGTGTTACGCGAGCATTGCGAAAGATTTTAACTATGCATTCTAGACATCAAAATAAACAAAAAATATTATGAGACCTAATGTCAATTCCACCAAAAAAAAATTTTTTTTCTTTTTTTTTTAGGCCGATTTGAATACTTTTTAACATTAAACTTTATATTATGACAACAATTTGTTTAAATTATTTATTTCAATTGTTTTTTTTTTAGGTAGAGGTTATTTCGTCAAATCTATTCGTATTTTTTGATTGTCAGGCAAAAGGTGTGGTAATATTAGAACACATTGTGGTAGCATTGTAATCCAAAAGAAGTTAAATGACGAGTTACGTCGAAAAACTTATTTCGAAAAAAGGTTGATTATCTCTGAAACCAAGCCGAATCCAGGAAATTTTATGTAACATTAAAGACTCTAAATATGGTCAGGAATCCAGCATTAAAATCTTTCGGAATGCTGACGTAACACCGTGTATATTGTCATCCAATGCCTGTCCAACTTTAAAACTCCATCCTGCGTTTGACAAGGTAAGTTAGCTTTGCTAAATAATTTTATTATGTTTTAAAAGTAAAGTACCTTTTGAAGGATTTCTGATGTTATCTGTTAATACATATTAATTTAAGTATGTATGTAATTTTCAGGTGTTTCTTGTCCCAAGTAACCCATCTGATAATCTTTCAAGAAAACGTAAAACGGTACAATATCTTTATACATTTATACATCTAGTTAATCTGTCCTCATATATAATACCTAAATTACCTAACCATCTAAACTCCTTACAGTTGATCGTTTAATTATAGTTCCCATTTATAGTTACAATTTTAATTTAAGCACCTATGATATACGTACATTTTCTTTTTGCGTTTTATAACGTAATATAAGTAGACATAGTTTGCACACCTTGAACAAACAAACCAATGCAAAGGTAACATATAATTATAACTAGACAGAGGTTAAACAACAGGCGGTCTTAAGACCGCCTGTTGTTTAACCTCTGTCTAGCCTTACCCTTAACACTTGTTGTTTAACTTTAACCTTAAAGCTAACAATGTAAGTAGGTATTTATTGTAAATATAAATTCAAATAAATGTATAAATTTTACTGTTTTTATATCATTCATAACGACATCAATTTAGTGAGATTTTAAAAATGAGAATGTTTGAATAGCTTTTTTCAAGTAACATTTTTAGTCAAATAACTGTTGGTTTTAATCTATCGATAAAAATATCGAGCCATACCACACCACTATTTACATTAACATGTCAAAATTACCTGACACGGTCGATTTCTATGAAAATTACAGCCAAGGCCGCCTCTATCTTTAAGGTTACACACTAAAGAGGTCCGTGCTCTGTGGGGTAAGATTATATCATTTTTTAAAAGGAAGCAACCTTATTATTCAGAAAAGGTACGAGTTACGCGATAGAAAGAGAGCGCACTTTCTACGTGACTTTTAGCGTTGCGCGGTGGGAATTAGAACTTAATAGTGTCATAGCAAGAGTCATTATTTCTTTAAACGGGTTTTTGGAGAAGGTTCTCTGTACTTGTACAAATATGTATTCTATGCTATAGGTCTTAATTTTGTCAGTTAATACAATGGAATGAGTTTTAATAAGTGAGCAATAACATAATTATATCTCCGAATAAGTAGTGTGGCCTTAAATTCGACTGAGACTTTCGAGCATCGCGAGACTTATTTTTGGGCATCTGAAGATACCTAACAAACCTAACCTAAGTTAGCCTGGAGCCGTACCTATTTTACTTTTTTTAAGACATGGCGGCGTCTCATAACATGGCTAGGAATTTCATGATATGCCTAGAAATTTCATGATATGCCTAAACGTCACTTAGGCAAATCATTAAACGTTGAGTTTTGATGAGTTGAACGATATTGCAGATGTTGTTTAGTGAAATCATGAAATGGCGCAATTACACGATATGTCTAAGTATTTCGTAATCTGACGGATTTTACGATTGACCGCCGATATACATAAATTAACAAGTTCTTTGCGACCACAGTTATGCACTGTGTTGTAATTATATTTAAATATTAATGAATTGATTTTGGAAATCCGTCATTAATTTCCTTATATTTTTGATACTGGCGTTAAGTATTTACAATATGAATATCATATATGTTCTAATAAAAAAATAAATGAGGAAAAATGTTTCTTTCATACTTTACTACTTACATTAAATATTAAGGAATGTTTTTCAATTCACGTGTGCCTGGACCTTTAAATATACATAACTATTACCTTTTTAAAATAGGAATGCAACACAATTCAATAGCAGCATACCTAAAATATAAATAAATTTATATTTAGACGGCTGGGATGTGCGTAATTTCTTGCAAACGAAATACCCTTAAATTAAATATTAAATTCTGGATATTGTGTGGTGACAAACCGCGAATGTTCATTTTACCATACGTCAGCGTCGTCGGCATTTTCTGCTAAGTTCGTTCCAAAACCACGGCTTGCGGTGAGATTGCGTAAGAATTCTCTGCAGATTCGTAGGTTTTTGCCTCTGTGCTAAGATGAAATTGCCGTACAATGTGGCTTGAATACAGAAGTGTCTCAAAATTATTTTCTACTTAGGTTCTCAATTGTGCCTAAAGAAACAAAGCATATTGACATTTCCCTGCGTCTACTTCAGATAAGTTTTTTTTTACATGGAATTATTTACGCGTTTTGTTTAGTTTTCTAAATCAATCAGAAAGCTTGTTGTTGCATTGTATACCGTAAATAAGATTGATTGATTGAAGAAGAGATTGTTAGTTTTGCTTTTGATTCTAAGCTGACCGATTCTTTCTAGACTCATGCCAATATCCTATACCTCTTTCATAAAACAAATCTTTTGTAGATGTACCTAGATATACTTCGCAATCAGCATTTGTAGCCAGATGTCAGAAACATATTTGAATAAATTGATATTGAACTCATCTTGTCGTGATATCTTTCGAAAGGAATTCACGAAAGTGCAGCTTTCGATTTCAATAAGAAATATGAACACAGGAAAAGACAGACAATATGGAAATACGCATATCGTTTCCGTAGTAATACGATTCATAAATGAAATGACTTGGAAATATTTTGGAAATCGAGTCCATTGATCATGACAACGTGTACATAGCTATCATGTAAAAACAATGCGGATTTTCTTAATTTAGAAGCATCCGAAAAACTGGGACAAGAATTCCCTGAGGTGTGATGCGTCACATGCTTTCTGAGTTTGGCCAGGTTTGGCTTTATGTTTTCATTAAAAGTGTGAACCAATATAAAGTGGTCCCAAGATCTGTTACAATTAGCCAGGAACCGCACTTTACTAGTTTACCTCAGCCGTGGTGAGAATGGTTGGCTACTATTGGAAGGTATGCGATTGAAATTGCACCACTGGCATTGATTTAGAATATATAAGTGGATCCCCAAACAGCTCAAAAAAATGGCCCCAAAAAATGGGCTGCAGAAGTAAATATTGCGGTCCTTTTGCTCCGCTATTCAGTTCTGACAGTTGACATTTGGTCACCTTACGGTATAGCATCATTATTCCTTAAAAATAAAAAAGTTTCTACTATTTTGCGGTGTTGTTCGCAAATTTGACACTTATAGCTCACTTCACAAAGTTTTTTATTCTTTGAGTTTTGTTTATTATAGTTTATTGTAAGTGAGCGTTATTAGCTTCAACTGAAACATGATAGAAATGACTTTTAGTGCCACTTTTCTTGGTTTTTTTGTTTGGCTCTGTGCGTCCATTTATTATTTAATGTCATTGACCACTGGAGATGAACGATCATTTATTGTTATTAGATAAAAATATAATATTATATATAAATGATGAAAGACAGGAAATTATAATTGTTATCTCTTTTAACAATTATTTGGGCTTTTTAAGCCAATTTATGAAATGGTCAAATTCTTTGTAATTATAAATAGCAAAAACCTTGACATACATATTTTTTTATTCAAATCGGAAGCAATAGTTTGTGCATTTGTCCATACTAATGGTTACCTACTAAATATCTATTTCTCTAATAGTCATTAATATACTAGCGACCCGCCCCAGCTTCGAAGGGGTGCAATGCTGATACTAAGTATACATACGTACTACACTACTACAGATTCTTAAGATAATTATGTAATGGTGTAGTACATTAATTTGGGGGGCAGCGTTTGCAATCTTCATCATCATATCAGCCGAAAGACGTCCACTGCTGAACATAGGCCTCCCCCAAAGATTACCACAATGACCGGTCCTGTGCCACCCGCATCCAGCGGACTTCTGCCACCTTCACCAGGTCGTTTGCAATATACATGCGAAAAAGAATATGTTATTATAACCCTCAATTAACATAAATACTACCCTCGCCATTCTAACCATATGGCGGTTTATTTTCTAATGAAAATGTTTTATTTTGTGAGTTTTCCGTTGACAAAACATTGGTATGTGATTATTTATAAAATTCTTAAAATGTTCCATGTGTTAGCTAAACTAAAAATAAAAATGCTACACAAAATGAATGTCAGCTAAACTTCAAAGTTTTCTAATATGCCAAAGAAATTATTTACCTTTCGAGCACTATATTTAGATTAACTCGTTTGAGTGCAAAAACAGCCAGGTAACAAGTATATATTTCTGCCCTAATAACCGAAAGAGAATTCACGATTTATAGGTGCCGCGAGAATTTAGTGTTGTTCAGCATGAAACCTGCTCGTTTGTCTTTCACTTAATATCCAGTTCTCCGATGGTCTACGCAATTCAATTAGAGGAGCAATGGATTGATAAATTCAGTGAAAACAAATCAGCTACGGAATAAAATTAACATCGATGTTTTGGAAATGTTCAATACATATTTTATGATGCAGTGATTCATCAAATACCGCTGCTGTTAAAGCAATTGATAAAAGGCATTATTATATTTATGTTTGTAATGATTGACAAGTACTTATATTATTATGTATCCCAATTTTTAACAGACTTCAAAAAAATAAAGAGGATCTCAATTAGGCTTTTTTTTGTATGTAGGTACATAATATATGTAATGTTACGTAATTGATATCTCCTAGAATCGTTACTCTTTTTTCAAATATTTTCATGGTTCCGTATCCCAAAAAGAAAAAACAAAACCCTTACAGTTAGCATCACTCGCGTGTCTTTCTGTCTGTCTGTCAGTCCCTCTCTCTTACACTCGATTTCCGCCGAAACTACTGGACCGATTGAGTTGAAATTAGACACACATATGTAAGTTGGTGAACCAATATGGTAAAAAATAAAAAAAAAGAATTTCGATAATGAGGGGCGTAAATTAGAAAATTGTTTTTGTATTTTTTGGGCTCACGTATAAAAGTTAGAGGGTAGACACGATTTCTTTTTCTACTTATAATTATATTGACTTCAGAATAAAACATTATTTTAGGACCCTTATTCTTTTTTAAATACCTATACCTCACACTAATAGGACAACAAAATAAAAAAATCATCTCCACTTTACGTGTCCCATACTATACCGAATTTTTTTTTTACCGCTTTGTCAGCATGATTAATAAGTATACCTGTACCAAATTGCAAATTTCTAGTACTAACGGCGAGAATGAGCTATGCTGCGGACAGACAGACAGACGGACATGGTGAAAGTATAAGTATTTACTACGGAACCCTAATGGGCGAAAAATTACCTTTTTCTCCCTCCTGCCCTGATCAGAAATTTACAGAAAATTATTTTTTACGTACATTTACTGGAAAACCTATAAACAGTCTATAATCATTCAAAATATCTTAAAAATCTCAATATCCGTTAATGTTTTCCGAACGAACGAACGGGTACGAGTATAGGTATCCCCGTGAATTCCGAGATGGTCCCGTTGGCACGTTGGTTGGGGTCTCGTGATGGGATCTTGTGGAAATCTGTTGTAGGATATTTTTATTTCTTTT
>JALPQI010023770.1:0-20969 GCA_025490895.1 Thaumatotibia leucotreta | reverse complement strand
TTGCGTTAGGCCCCAAGGTCATTACTTTACTCACTAGTGATTAAAATGCGTTTTACCTCCACATATTAAATAATAAAGGACCGCTTAACGAGCTAGTAAGGGGAAAAGGTAATAAAAAGAGCTGTTAACCAAATTTTATAAAATAAACTGTTCTGTGTGTAAAGCTCAGCTCTGTGATTTAAAATTTTTTTTTCAGTTGAGTGCAGATATTTTTGAGCAATAGATATCTGTTTTACATATCTATATGTAAAACAGCTATATCATATCGCTCAAAAATATCTGAGAATATATTACATATCTAGATATGTAGAACGGTTGCTATTTATTTTTTCTTGCCTATATGTGTAGAAATCAATTTAGCTGAATCGTTCAATTGTTTTTCAGTAGCCAATAACAAACTTGTTTACTACCAACAAAACAAAAAAGTGGATTTAATTGCTTGGAAAATGGTGACTCGACAAACATGTCGCCAGTGGAAAGACGGCCCTGTGTAGTGGCGATAAGGCTCAATTTGCAGAGGATTAGGGCAAATGATTTATGATATATCGTTAAGTTGAAGTGATTAATTCACTTTTCCGGTTGGCATAAGGTGTAAGCGGAAGCGATTTGAGGAGTACGTAGAAAAAGAATTTTATTAAGAAAATACAGCAAAAAATTCAAGTTTTTTTACACATGCTAAGTATGTCGAGCAATCATCGACGTAAATACCTGAGTAAGCCGGTTCGATAACATTTTTAACATGTTTTGTTATTAAAGTCTGTTTTGTCCATTTGATGTCTATCAATTAAGTGTGATAAGAATAAACCAACAGTAACAAAATCGTTTCCTAAAATGCGTTTATCATTGCGTAATGGTAAAAACCGGGCTAAAAAAAATTAAGTAATTTTCTCTTCAAATAGACTGGATTCGGGAAACTTCATACGACATTTTAAACTTTAAATTAGGGAAGAAATCCGCTGTTAAAAGGTCTCTGCCCACTAGACCGTAGCATGAACGTATCAGACAAAAAAATATTCTTTGTATGGAAAAGTATGAGACTATGCCCACTAGGACGTTCCGTCGCCGGCCAACACCGTCGCGTGCCATGCACGGACCGGCAAGAATTGTCGGCGAGAATATTTTGCCGGCCCCGACACGCTACGTGCATGGCACGCAACGTTGCCGGTACGGTGTGCGCAGGCGGCGAAACGGTGAGCATACGGGGTCTATTTACATTTTTGTATTGTATTTACAATTTTTATCCAAAACTGTAATGAGTAAATGTAGTGAGTAATAATTTTCTTATGGCGAGACAACGCAAACAATATAATCAGCATATAACTTAACGAATTTATCCAGATAGATTGCACAATTTGTTTCTTTTTTTATATGGTAATAACCATGCTTTTGATGTGGTTTTCTAAAATAAATTTTATTGGTTTTAGAATTTTATTACAATATGTACACAAAATCGATATCTTTTTTTTTCGAAAAACCTATGCTCTTTTGCAGCTGCTTCATTGTTATTTAAAACTAATTATTGTTCCAAAACTATTAGAAGATGTAAAAATAATCAAACAAAACCAGTACTTGACGGAGGCACATTGACAATCATGGCAAGAACATAATTACGTACTCTCATGATACAGACAATACATTTACCAATTCCAAGAAGTTTTTGTTTAATATCATAGATTACACTTATCAGTGTCTAGGTTACCTAGACAATGATAAGTGTAATTTAATACTATAATAATATTAATGATAAATAAACACATTCCGCCATATAAATGTATAAGTAGCATAACTGACGATTCGAAAGCGCTTGTTGCTAAGCCTACTCAATAAATAATTTTTGACTTTGACTTGACTCAGTAACAACTCTAGTAGGTACTTCAATGGATTTCTATCGCAGTTTACGATGTCTGCTCAGAAAAATAGGTGTAGAAATAAACTCCTAGGAAAATACTAGCACAGCGATAGTAGTCTAAATGGCGCGAAAACAATTTGCAACTGATAAAACTGTGACAACGGAACGATAATGACGGATATGAATCGCTCATACTACGGGGATCATACGTAATTGCGACGCGGATGATACGTGGTTGCGACGCGGATGCAACGGTCACTAAACGGGCTTAGCACGGACATGAAACGATGTACACACGTTATAGTGGGCATAGTAGTCCGTGTCGTCTCACATTCCGTGTCTGATACGTTCATGCTACGGTCTAGTGGGCAGAGACCTTAAATGTTTCTCTTTCCTCATGGGCATAATATTGTTCATATTTAATCAAATTTAACCATATACAGTCAACGTCAAAGATATCATTACGGTTTAGGTGCCAAAAATATATTTACACGACCTTAAAGTCAAGGCAATAAAGTCGTGTAAATATATTTTTGGCACCTAAACCGTAACGATATCTTTGACGTCGACTGCATTATCATAAGCCTTTAAAACAAAAAAGTAAAGCTACTTATGGATATTTCTTTGGACTGTTTGTTTACATTCTCAGCCTCAGCCTCCGTAGCCTAGTTGGTAGTGACCCTGCCTACGAAGCTGGAGGTTCCGGGTTCGAATCCCGGCGAGGGCATTATTTGTGTATTTATTTATCACAAATATTTGTTCCTTGGTCATGGTTGTATGGTCTATGTATTTAAGTATCTATATGTATCTATCTATTATATATATCGTCGCCTGGTACTCACATCACAAGCCTTAATTGAGCTTACCGTGGGACTAGGTTGATTTGTGTAAGATGTCCCAAGATATATAAGATATATATATTCTTCGCTTCGTAGTGGTAATTTGTTTTAATTAGGTTTTCACTTTTAATTAATTAAACAGTGAAGAAATAACTTGAGACCTCGCCGAATAAGTTTAATTTGGGCTAAATTTTAATGTTTTTCTACTCCTGATCACGGATTAAGAATCATCGTGTATAACGGCGACTTTAAGGGTATTTCTCATTAATATTTATGAATTTCCACAGCCATGTAGAGAAAGTTAACGTTACGTAAACTTAATTTTGCATATTTTTTACATACGAACAGAAAGCTTGACGCAGGGTCTACTTAGCAAATAAGCATCAAATTTTTGAACTGCCTAGAAACCTTATCATTCAAACATGATTGTGACACACCTGCCAAACTAAATAAGAAATAGCCCTTTATTGAAGTGTTTCTCATTCCCTCTCGTAATAGTCTCCGTAGCCTAGTTGGTAGTGACCCTGCTTACGAAGCTGGAGGTTCCGGGTTTGAATCCCGGCGAGGATTGTGTATTTATTTATCACAAATATTTGTTCCTTGGTCATGGCTGTCTATGTATTTAAGTATCTATATGTATCTTTCTATTATATATATCGTCGCCTGGTACCCAAATCACAAGTCTAGATTGAGCTTACAGTGGGACTAGGTCGATTTGTGTAAAGACATTTATTACAATTATTTAATAAGTAATAACATTTCCGCTCATCTCTCGCCCCGTGGACCGCAGCAACAGGAACGATCACAACATCAAGAACGATGGTCGTCGAAAATTAAATTTCCCCGATTATTTATTGAGCCATCCATCGGTAACATCTGTCATAGAGTTTACGGGTTGTTGATTCTATATCATTAATTAAACACGTAGGTAATATAGAATATGAAATATTACGATTTATCGTAATCGTCAAATTGTACATCGTTTACAGCTAAGCCACCACGATGTGACGGACTCCGCCCTGTCTTTTTATCCGTATGTCGGTCTGTCTGTCTGTCTATAAGCGTTAATAGACGTTCGAATTTGGTCCACTCCGCACCGCGAACTTGGTCCGGTCCGTACGTGCGCTCGACTCGCCACACCATCGCACCGTTCAAAAACGGTCCAGTGCGTTTCGTGCTACCAGACAGTGATCACGTCGATATGCCTCCGATTTTATCCAAAAAAGCTAAAATCGCGTTAGTTGTGGCAACCATCGTCGCTACAATCAATCAATCAATCAAATTTAATTGATAAAATACAATCATTTTACATGTCACATTGTTTACAACATTATTATTACATACATAAACAGAAAATAACAATATTATCCATACTAATATTTTAAAAAAAAAAAAAAAATAATAATAATTACATTTTGGCACATTATTATTTATGAGACACTGTTATGTCTATAAATTTCATAAATACCCGAAAATTTACGAATTGTTTGTTTACTTTTAATTAATTACCTACAAGTAAGCGCTGTACGGTGCGGTGGCGCCGTCCACACGAGCGAACTTGGTGCGGACCGCACCAAATCCTGTGGGAAAACCATCGAACCGACCGCACCGTCAATAATAATAATAATGTCGGCGGACCGCTGAACACACCATCGAATTTGGTACGGAGCGGACCAAGTTCGCGGTGCGGAGTGGACCATGTTCGAACGTCTATTAACGCTTCTGTCACCAGGCTGTATCTCGGGAACTGTGATAGTTAGACAGTTGAAAATTTCACAGATGCTGTATATCTGCTGCCGCTATAATAAAAAATACTAAAAAGCACAATTAAATTGATATTTAACTTTCCCATACAACAAACATATTTTTTTATATTAGATTGATAATGGTGCGCAACCCTTCGTGCGCGAGTTCGACTCGCACTTGGCCGGTTTTGTCTCTAATAAACAATGATCGGTTTTTTGGATTCCCCGGCGGGTCTCCTATAGTAACTTGAAAAATAAACTTCGATATTTTATACGTATTTCCATGCAATTTGCCATGTTATTGTTCATAATGTAATATAATAGTATTATTTTTTTTTTATAGTCACACCCGTCATTTTTATACGCGAAATCCCGCGAGGGTGAATCCAAAAAACCGATCACTGCTAATAAACAGAAAAGGACATTAACATTTTTAACTAACACAAAGTTTTATCGAAGTATTACGAAAACAAGCCCTTAAAACACTAAGTAGATAATCCGTCTGA
Organism: Thaumatotibia leucotreta; assembly: GCA_025490895.1. Lineage (NCBI taxonomy): Eukaryota > Metazoa > Arthropoda > Insecta > Lepidoptera > Tortricidae > Thaumatotibia > Thaumatotibia leucotreta. Next base: position 16,030 of record JALPQI010023770.1, on the reverse strand, counting down.
AATATAATGACATGAAAGAATATTGTAGTTGAAGTGGCAATGGGCAGGCCACATTCCTGGCTGATGGAGTCGAAACGTGCTCGATTGGGGACCATGATTTAGCAAACGCAGTCCACCCACAAGATGGACAGACGATCTTATGAAGATCGCCGGGAGACGCGGGCTGGATGCAGTGTACTTCCAACCGGCGTATGTGTAGGTCCAAAGGGGAGGCCTAGGTTCAATAGTGGACCTCTGACGAGAGATTCATATTTCAAGTTACTTCGTATAATGTTAATGTGAAATAACTCAAATTGTTTTATGAAATATCTTTGAGGTGTGTGTTTTCGTTTTTTGTTTTGTATAGTCGAGTTCATACATATTTATACAATTGTGAACCTCATCCCAATACATTAAGTAAAAATTTGTACACATAATATGAACTCAACTGTATGTTCTTCGCAAGTTGATAAGGCACATTGACATATCTCAGAAAGTCATAAAAGATAAATTATGATTTAACAACCGTATGACGACTTTGCGACTTTTATGTTCCAACTTTTATATGCGTTCAGCGGACTGTAAAATACGGATTTGGAGCTGTTTTATTTTAAGCTATAAAGTTCATATAATAATTGTGAGAAATAGCTCGAAAGAGTTTAACGGTATAAAATATTTTAATGGTGTTTAAAAGGAAATTAATCCTTTTAATGTCCTATAATATTTTTAATTTAACTAACAATGGTATTATGACTAGTGATCGTTATCAACGTGAACTTTCCCTGGCAATGGCTAAGGTAGACAGAAAAAGTAGCACATTCGAAAATTGTATTTTGTTCTATTACTCTAACAGTACATTGTGTATTAAGGGCGGTAAATAAGAAATTGTGAACGAGTGTGAAAGTAAAGCCCAAGCCGAAGGCGCGAGCTTTACTTCACACGAGTTCATAATTCTTGTACCGCCCGTGGCACACACAATGTTTTTCATCACACCTGTGAGGCAAAAAAAGTAAATAAAACTATATATTTTCACAATGTCGTATGAAAATCCATTATTGCCCATGGGCATAATACAGCTCATTACGTTCAAGTATGCCTGCGTATAATAACACTTTTTACGAGCAGGTGTGATGAAAAATAAAATAGTACTCATCTTAGGATACATACAATTTTTATACTACTTTAAAAAGAAAAAATAGAATGACATTAATTTATGTCATTCTATTTTTTCTTGCCAAAACGATCATAAACATCTAAGATAATACTTCTTCTGCTTAAATACTTAATTATTAAACTGTGGGAGTCCCTTTTTTTTATTTGGAAAATTGGAATTTTCAAAATGATTTCCTCTCAGACTCGCAACCTCTTTCGATCCTGGTAGGAAAAAGTTTTTGTCTCCAGGTTTTTTCCATTCCATTATCATTTTTTCATACCTTATGTACGGCGGTAACGGAATAGAACGGAAAAGTTCGAAAAACGTGTCGCTATACGATAATGTCAAAAGCCATGTCCCCAGGACCTTCTTTAATTTGGGAAGCACATGTTTTATTTAAGTAAAAAAACGTCAATTGTCATTGCCACAAACAGTTTTTGATGTCAATCAATTTTTAATACCATTTATCATTATAAATAGCTCCTTAGTAACCATATATCAACCATAACACCTAGTTACCTTGTGTACGTAAACACTAGATATAAGATAGATATATTATAATTAAACTATGCCGGAGCAATCAGTGTCCCAATCAAGACATCACGCATGGTTACACACTGCACTTGTGCATAATAGAGTTGCGGTCAATTTCGGCGATATTTAGCCAACTTCGGCCAATCATTAGCGGTTATGTTTAACCATTCGGCCAAGTGATTTCTGCCCCAATTCAGATATAGTTGAAACCGATTCAGGCGTAGTGGTATTCAATGGAATAGAATAGAATTCAATAGAATGTCGGTAATAATTGGTGGTTTGGTTATTCTGTTTAATGGCTAAATAGTATTCTAATCATGACGACATTCATTCTGCTTTGAATACAGTCGAGATGGTTTCAGTAAGTAATGTTTGGCTAAGTTGATCATTGACTAAATGTGCAAACAACCAGCGTTACAACAAAAATCAAAATATACTCGTAATTTATGAAGCATTATTTGTCGTTTTATGAATATGAATTTATTTATTTTGGCCTATGTCTGAAGTCTGAACTTACAAATATTACAATCAGACTATCAGTAGCCCTCACACTAGCCTGTGTCGTGAAGATTGTGAGTTAACTATTGTATATTTACCCTACATTTTTAACATACTTTTCATTTCCAAAAGGAGGATATAGGTACCGAATTAAACTATTTATTTATAACATATTAGTTTTAATAATACTTGACGGCCCCCGACCCCGCGGAAGACCAAAGAAGCGATGTCTAGATGTCGTGAAGGCTGCAGGCTGACATGAGTGTAAACGGGCTTACAGTAGAAGATGCCCAGGATCACGCAAAGTGGAGGAAATGTAGCAGGAAAGCGGACCCTAGCAAAGGCCGTTAGGCTGCGGCTCCATGGAGCCGCAGCCTTACGCTAGGTAAAATAAGAAGAGGGGTGCAGGGCTGGTTCCTCCTCGTGGTGCACCCTGGGAGGGGGTCCCCACCCGGGGAGGGGGGCCGCTCAGTTGCGCGCTTGCAATCTTCCCTCTGCGAATACCAGCCAAACGTCGTGGGGTAGGGGCGTTTGTCCTCCCATGGCGAGCTGCGGGGTAGGGGCGTTTGTCCTCCCGCAGCCAAGAGGGTGGGACCGAAGCACCGTGTGACGGTGGCGGTCTCTGCTTTCTGGGGGCTTGGGGAAGTGGTGAGGGTAAGGCATGCTGGTTATGCTACAGTGTGTCTTTCGGTGAGGGTTCGCCCTAGGGCGAAAGTGCCGGTGGAGTCGTGGTGACATGTTCGCGATCCCATGGCTTCACCACTACGGCACAGGGGTTGGCAGCATCCCAGAGGTTTAGTGGGTAGGCTAGTCTTTAGTGGACTAGAGAGCCCCACATAACCAATGCGTAATATTCGGCTCTCACCCCCGGGGGCCTTATGTTACGTAGTGGTATGCAATTCAATGCATTCCTCTGGGTTATCAAAAAAAAAAAGGTAAAATAAGAAGAAGAAGTTTTAATAATAATTGATCACTGTCTGCCAAACTATGGTAATTTTGTCCGTCTGAATTCACTGGCCAAGTAAAGTTGTCTATAAATGAAATTTCGGCGAAACGGTGACATCACTAGTCAGAAGCTAGGCATACGCGATGCGTTAACGTGGCGTTATCGCATGATCGCATCTCGTATGTTAATGGACATGGAGCCGATTAAAGGAGGACAGATTACTATCTGAGGCTGTTGAATTGTGTATAGGGTAGGGCGGGGTTCTGGGATTGAAGGGAAAAATGGTGCACAGCAGTATGTAACACAAATTATAGTTTTTATGAGTGTATGTTTTTGTTGTTGTGATTTGTCTTAGCATTAAGTACTCTTATGTATTGTACTAACATAGTTTATAATGTATTAATTTTAAGTCTACTAACAAAATAGAGAGTAGAATCTAATATACATATATTTAGATATTTGTGTAAGATGTCCCAAGATATTTATACATTTATTTACTGTAAGTCATATATTTATTAAGTTGTTATAATGACAAACAATAATAAAATAACATAAATCAAAAAACATCGTTGAACACTAATTCCATAGAAAAATATTTATAATTATATTAAAAACATGATATGTAAAAAATAAACAAATATTGAGCCCAAGTACTCCTCTTAGCAAATAATTTGGAATATTAGATAAGAAGTACGATAGTCTGTATATTATTTTATATCTGTGTATTATTTATAAACCCGCAGCTTCGTACAGTCGACAACAAAGACTATCAGCCGTATTCATAAAAAGTTAGAGGACTGTTGAAGGGTCCTTCAGAGACGGATGTCAAAAAACGTTATTCATAAACGTCAAATAGCGCTAATCAGTCCCTCAACAGTTCATTATCTCATGCTCAAGTTACGAGCTCGTGCACCCTACTTTATCTCCTCATTAAGCCTTATTTTACAAGATGGCGGCCAGAATATCGAACAGCTGTTTTTGACATGAGCGCAAGTCGTGATGTTTTTAACTGGATCCGCGCCTGGCCGAAGGTTTGAGCTAATCAGCCAAGTTTTTCTTATTCTTGATTATACATTCACATGCATTGATTTTTACGATAGACTCTTTTGCAATGTAAAATAAGAGTAACAACATATAGCTACAGCTACAAAAAGTATGTCAGTGGTTAAAAAAAGCTTTTACGCAACTGTCGTCATGCGTAGAAATACATATCTAATTTAACCTATACACGGTGCAGAAAATTCTTTCAGACTCCTAAGTGGTGAAGTCGCCATCAGATATATTGAGAAAATGAATGTACTTACGTGAACCAATTTCCGTGACAGTATATTTAACAGCAGCCGATTAAAAATGCCGTGTGGTGACGGCAGTATGAAATTGAATACCTACATTTGTCACCACCCCAACTCTTTGTGTGGGTGTCGTAAGAGTCGACTAAGGACTATTATTTGATAGAAGATTGATGATGGGCAGCAACGTCATCATAGTGGACACGTTACTGCGATCGCCAACCCGCTTGGCCAACGTGGCGATTATGGGCATTTACCTCCTAATGCGTCTATACGCACAGTTAATAGGAGAGGCCTACGAGCAGTGGACTGAAATAGGCTGATGATGTGTGTGTGAATAAAAAATATGTAGGTTCTTCGAGAGGCATACAAGCACACCAACTTAGCAGTTATTATTAGCTATGGTACTTACATATAGCTCTATATTGGAGCATTTAACTAACCAGAGAACACAATAAATGCTTTGGTAGAAAAGAAAGCCTGTCAATGGTCACTCCAGTTGGTTGAATCCTCTACTAAGGGGATTTAAATAGGCAATCAAAGAAACTTGCATGTAATAAAAAAATAATATATATTGAAAGTCAAAAAATTTAACAATCCAGTGAATGAAATATAACTATGACAATAATACTCGTAGAATAATTGATTCTGTCCATGACATTCTCATGCTCCCTGCATTTTTGATCAGGATTTTATGCAGCTGTATGGAATCTCTACAGCAGTTATATCAGCTGTCAGCTGTGCACATTCTGGCTTCAATTTCTGAAATTAAAAACAACTGATTAGAGTATTTTCAAAAACCGGTTTGCTCTACTTATCGGGTTTTACCCGGCAACCCTCGAATAGTTGCATTTTGATATTGTTAACTTGTGCCTGTTAAGGCAAAACTAAACAACCTTATTTTGAATACATAATGCCTAGCTTTTTAATTAAATTATGCACAATATACATCCATTGTACAATGAGCAAAAATAATACAGCCAAATCAATGTTCAGGAAATTAAATTAAAAAAAATGTACCTAAATTATTAACCAAAATTTAATTTCGTATAAATTCGTTATCAATGTGATTACAAAAGTAATAAACAAAAATTCCCTTTCAACTTCTTGTACTTATAGAAATTGATACTTACTGTTTCGACACTAGTGCTTCTGCCAGTTGGACGGCCGGAGGCTACCCTTCATGTTACTCCACGGGCTGGGGCTTCTTGGTCTAAATTCTGACTTGTTTGCCGCTGAAGTTCCTATTTCAATCTGAAAAATTACATACATGTAAATGATCAAATGTTTCTTTAAACTACTTTTTTTTCCCTAAGTTAGATATGCCTTATGTATAATATGATAACATTCCATGTAGCTTTTCATCTATTAGCTACATTTCAAGGATTATAAAGCAACCACAATTATTATTATCTATGAAATTTTATTATAAATACATTTGTTATGTTGCATAAATGCAATCCTGTCTTAACCCTTGATAGGGCACAGGTCTCAAAAACAACCACCACTGTGACAGTCTTTTTGTTGTATTTTTTTCTTAAGCATAATTTTTTGTACTACAGGATGGATAGAGGCTTGAATCCAGGATTGTTTTGAGTCTTGCCTGTTAAAGGGTTAACTATCTTCCCTTACACCCATGAAATATCAAATTAAAGTATAAATATAACTATTATAGGTGGTATTATTTTGGATATTATGTTGAAGTTGAAACCATCTACCACTTTTTCATATAGTTGCCATTTCAATGTATATGTACCTAAATATTAATTTCATTATCTTTGAACTTAAGCTTTCCATATACTTGATTAGAACATTAAACCTACAGTCATTAGTACTTTTTGATTTAGCACAAATGAACATGTATGCATGTAGGTATGCAAAGTAAGGAAGTGTCTCACAGAAAAACAAATATAATAGCCCTACCAATATACAATAATAACCTTAAAACTCGATGCACATACCTACACATGAATAGAAACAATGACTTACCGCGTTTTTATTTTCCATCCAAAACACTTTCTTTTGCTAATTCTTGTAGCAACATGCGTAATAAAAGTTACAAGTAATAATTTCATAAACTTGTTATAAGTCCGTACAGAGCATAATTAAATCACATGTTTTTTACGTATCTTATCTTCTACGGTCCAATTTTCATTTCGTATCCTTGAATTCACTTTTAAGAATGAAATACATCATAAAATTGCAAGTCGTAACATAAAATTTGCAATTTCCACTAACAACAATGGCGCCATCCGATCATAAGCTGTCAAATTAAAAAAAAAAGTAGTGATGTGCTTACATTTTTGAGCCATATTTGTCAAGACGGCAACATAACAAATCCAATCGGTAAATTAACGGCTTATTAGTTAATATAGGTTTAGTGAGCGTTTATGAATCAACATTTAGATAAACAGTTCATTAGGCTTAATCAGTGTATTAGTTAATGAACAGATCAAACCTCCATTAAGGATTTTTTATGAATACGGCTGTATGTATCCATATTTTAACCTCATCACCATCATATCATCGGAAAAACGTCCACTGCTGGACATAGGCCTCCCCCAAAATTGCCGTTGCGTTATAATAAGGTGAAAAAAGGAAACATCTTCTTGTAGTCTACTTTACCTAACTAGGTTTGGTCATACTATGCTACACTCATTTAGCAATTAACATCGTAGTTTGTTGTCATTTTAGAATCAATTTGAAATTAAAATACCATATCCTTAGCGGATATAGCTACCAAATGAAAACGCCATAATTGGCTTTCGGCACAAATTCCATAATTACAAACTCAACGCAACAACATTACCTCAAATTCATAATCATCCTAGTTACAGGTAAATTGACTAACCTGGACCCTTACCACGGGTTTGATGTGTAACTCACGAGCGAATTGCAATGCGAAAAGGTAGACGTGAGAAAATTATAATTTATCTCTTTTTCCAGAGTCACTACTACCCTCGTACACACCAAAAAAGGTAATAAGTCAATGCTAAACAACTTTTAAGTAGTATGGAACCAACGTCGAAATCTCGAAAAATTTTATGTCACTTAGACAATGTTATTTGCTTATTTGTTAGAAAAAAAACAAAACATACTACTAATATGTGTTTTTTTCCTGGTTGATTGTTTCATGGCCCAAAGGTTGTCTGGAAGAGATCGTTCTTTAGCAATAAGACCGCCTGTTGCGTTACCTCGACCTTTAAGATTCTATTTTTTTTGTTATTTTTTTTATGTTACGTCGTGTGCAATAAAGACGTATTGTATTGTAATATGGTATAATCCCACAATGCCGTTTACAAATGTGCTTACCATAGAAAAAAATGAACTGCAAAAGACTTGTTACGGAATTCGAACCCGCATCCACTGGATTACCGGTCCAAAGTGCTTCCAATAACATCAGACCTTCCGCCAAGATCAGTCAAAGGTATTGTAAAACTAATCAATAGCGACATCTACGTAATGCGTACTTAATATTCTCAAAGACCTGAAGGTCGAGTGTAGGTAATAACTTATAAAAAACGTCTCGTCGATGTCGCGATCGTTTACGTTTTCATCGACAATTTCATTTCATACAAATGACGATGAAAACGTAACGCGATCGAGACGTTTTTTATAAGTTATTACCTGCACTCGGCCTTTTGCGCCTACCACACAAATAATATGGTTTGTTGGATATTAAGATAATAAATCTAAAGACTTATGGTAGGGGTACTGACCCCCCAACCACCCTTTCGTATCAGATGAGACAATTTGGGCTAGCCCACGGCTACCAATTACGCTTTGAAGTTCCGGTCAATTGGTAATAATTTCTTAAATTACGCCCTAATGGGGTTACGAATTTCTTGCAGATTTCGCGGTGGAATGGTTTACTTGAGCATTAACAGGCCGGCGAAGTAATTGCTAGAGGTTTAATCTTAGAGAAATAAATTAGGTAGGTATTATTTTTGCTAGTTTTAGTAGGGCCCTGAAATATTTAAGACAGCACTTAAAATTGTTGCTGTATTGTCAGCTCACACGATATAGCAAATTTTGCTTTAGTAACTTGTCTTTCATTCAATTGCGCCGATGGTTTTAGACTAACCCCCTTATTCATAAACGTCTGCTAACTTAACAAGCCACTAATAATTGTTTGTCCCTTTCGGTTTTAACAATGTGTTCATAAGAGCAAAAGGGACTAACAATTATTAGAGGCTTGTTAAGTTAGCAGACGTTTATGAATAAGGGGGTAAGAGTATACCGTATTCATGAACAGTACAGAATGAGAAGACATTGGAAAATTGTGCAATTATTTTGGCCGTGTTCTATTTTTAAACTTCACCGTTCCCAATATTGAACGGTAAAATTATAGCTCTCAATGCTGCCATATTTAGAACGCGTCCTAAGGCACCGTGTAAAAGTTGCCAGTAAAATTTTCGTATAATTTCGCCGCAGGAAGTGTTGCCAGTCGTAAATAAAATGTAATGGCCTTATAGACGGTTTGGTACCGAACTAAAGATCTTTTCGGGGTATTGGGTGAGAAAATTAAATTTTTGTAGAGCATAGGCTAAGTTGGGGCAATTTTCTTGTTTGACTAATAGTATTTTGGCGAAATTGCGTGGAATGTAGTTATTTATTATTTTTGGTTGGCTTATGTTCGGGTACTTCGAATAACGTTAGTTTCGAAAATCACTCCGGTAAAAGCAGTTGAGTGAGAAGCTGGGATAAAAACGGTTAGTTTAAATTGACCCAATAATAGTTTAACACATTTGTAAAATTAAAAACACACCGCTTCATATATATAGTCCTTAGTCAGTGTTACATTGATTTAAGCTTTCACGATTATCACTCATATTTTAACGACAAACGGGTCTTAATCGCGTAACGTTACTTACGTTTAATATTATCCTGACGTTTCGGGCACAACGTTACACCCGTGGTCGGAGGCAGAAGTGATTCGGATGTGTGCCGTCAAGCAAAACATAGCGCTTTCATATGTATTTACGAATATTTCTACCATTATTGTGTTTAATGTTACCTATGTTTACAAAATAAACCATTTGATATGAGTTGTTTCAAAATTATTCAAATGTTTAATTAGAGCCTACATTATTTTTCAAACTAATAATAATCACAGCGAAAAATATTTTTTTACAAGTTTAAATTTAATCTCCAATTATTAAGCATGCCCCTACATTTGCGAACCAATAAAATCACAGTGTAGTGTAACCACAAAGTTGTGAACAGTCCCATCAACCGGTTAACCGTCTCTAGCGGGGTGAAGCCGTAATTTCATTGCCATCAGTCGATTACGGTTAGCTGTCAGTGTTATTAACTGTGGACTAACAGGTAAACTTTAAATCAACTTCAAAATCTACATCAGTTTAACAAGCCCCTACATTGGTGAACAAATAAAAATCACAATGTAACCACAAAGTTGCGGACAGTCCCATCAACCGGTTAACCGTCTCCAACCGGGTGTAGCCGTAAGTCGATTACCGAGTTGACGATTCTACCACCACAGTATTGAATTGACAATTTGAAACATGCTTTGAAGCTGGAGGTTTCTGGTTCGAATCCCGCCGACTGCATTATTTGTGAATTTATTTATCACAAATACTTGTTGGTCATGGCTGTGGATGTATTTAAGTATTTATATGTATCTATCTATTATACAGGGCGTCCCACGGCGTTGCCACATGGAGGGAAAGTACCTTAAATATCATAGATAGCGTATTTTGCTGAAAGAAGACTTCATTTTATTTTTAAGACTTAGTAAAGTTGCATTCAAAGTTTTTCAAAAAATTACTAGCTTCACCCGGAAATCGAACCAACTACAATTTTTTTACATATTTGAACCAAACTTTTTTAGTTATTCTTTTAGTTTTAGACACTATGTTTCTTAAGGAAAATTGATATTTTTTATCCATTCTTTCGAATGACAGAATAAAATTACGAAAAATTTTTTTTTTGTTTTAAAGTAGGTTCGATGCCTAGAAAAAGCAAATTTTTTTTTGGATTTTTTTTAATGCAGTATTATTTAATTTTCAAAATAAAATAAAGTCTTCGTTCAGCAAAATATGCTATCTATGATATTTAAGTTACTTTCCCTCCATGTGGCATCGCCGTGGGACGCCCTGTATAATATCGTCGCCTGGTACCCACATCACAAGCCTTAATTGAGCTTACCGTGGGACTAGGTCGATTTGTGTAAGATGTCCCAAGAAATTTATTTTATTCAAACATATTCAAGAGCTGAAACTATAATATGGAAATGGAAGAAAATATTTGTAAACGACTGCGTTTGACATGGGACTCAAACCCATAACCTCCAGATTGCCGGTCCAACGTGCTAACACTTATAGTTTTCGATAATTATAGTTTACAATACATTGATTCAAAATACCAATACGAGCTACTATTTTTTGCGCTGACAACATACATAATGAGTTACATAATCTATTGTTCCTTTTATATTCGAAAGTTAACAGTACATTGTGCATCAAGAGAGGTAAGTACGGAATTACTAATGAGAGTGTTAGAAGCCCGACGCCGTTTGGCGGAGGGCTTTTATGACTCGAGTTAGTATTCCGCTTACCGACCGTGATGCATACAATGTTTTTCATCACACTTGCCAACCAAAAAATAAGTTTCAAGTCATAATATTATTAAATGACGTACTGACGTTTCTATTACTCCCTAGGGAATTTCACTTTTCTATTACTCCCGCTGCGCGCGAAAGCAATGGCGCGCTTAGACAGCAAGTGTGATGAAAAAAATTATAATAATTCCAATTGTGACTATAATATTATATCAATAAAAAATTCAAAGCCTACTCGGACACAATGTCATAAGCAGACCAAAATGGTTATATGATTGGCCAATATTCTTTCGCAATCCCATCTCCCTTTGTGAACAGAAAAGACAAATTTCAATCTGAATCAGTAGGTACATGATCCCCGTTTTAAACAAAACTGTCATGGAAGAATCTCACACAAATAATTTAGTAGTGCAACGGTAAATTGGACTACCAAATGATTCAACAAAAAAGTAACCTCAGGGAGACCAAGTCGGGCGGATATTCCCGGATATCGACTGAGTATACCCGGGTATGTAAGTTGATTACCGTCAACCGGGTATTGGACTAATTGTTGAAATTACAGCACCGGTATGACAAGGGAGAAGCGAAGTGGAGATATGGCATATTTCAGTAACATAAAGACCGAAAGTCGCACAAACCTAAAATTTCATTAAAATTCGTTAACAGGTTCAACCAGTTTTGTGTGTTAGAAAGAATTTCTAACAGAGGTAGAGGTAATCTTTTGAATGTATTTCAAATATTGTTTAAGTTTGCTATTAATACAGACAAAAAAAACGGAACAAGACTCCAAAGAAAATGAAAGAAGATCTTATAGTCCATTTCAAATACGAAGGCCCGATGCCACTCGAAACTTTTGTCATTTAATTGATCCACTATAAATTGGCACGTGTCGCACACCGAGGTATGCATAAAATATCACGCCACAAAAGGGTCTGGCCAAGTATCTTTTGCTATCACTGATCCTATTGTTGACGCCTAATGACTTTGTCAATTGGAATCGGGCCTTCGTATTTGAAATGGACTTTACCCATTTAGTTTTTTTTTATAGACGATCGATAACATCTGTGTTCGTTGCCTATTGCCAAGTTAATACAAAATTTAATTGTATTCACACCAATAAAATATATGCCTCACCAAAATACACGTACAGTGCTTTCTCAGTTTCTAATAGCTAAACCTTGATAAACCCTACATAGACTACAATGTTATCAATAAACACAGCTACAATACAAACTCTAAGACGCTATCTTCCTCACCCTCTTTCAGCCAAGACAAGAGTGAAAGAGAAAGCATTAATTTACCAGCTAGTGTAGTCTGTGGTAATGATAAAGTGGCAATTAGGAAGGAATTGGCTGCATAAATAACAGATTAAGATCCAGCCGCAGACCTTATTAGCTTGGACAACGGGATGGAATTTACTATTGGTTACTTGGAAATTCGGACGGCACGACTGCAGTTTATGCAATGCTTGTTTACTATGTTGCTTTTGTGCTGTTTACCTAATACAGTACCTACAGACTTAAAATTATTCGTGATAGTATTGTCGCGATTCTGATATAATGAAAGGGCCAAGATCCCAGGGTCAGGGTACACAAAAACATCTAAACAGACCATGATGGCCATTCTCTTATACTAAAATTATATTTCACGCGAGTTACTCACGTTTTAAGAAGAAAAATGCTCGATATGTTTCGCTCCGTACATGAGGGGCTTCTTCAAGAGCCAATCGCCATGGCTTCGCGACGAAGAGTGAAATATAATTTTAGTATGAATGAGTTTGACGAGAGTTTTGGGTCATTCTCTTAATTGATCTTCAGATTGCGTCACCGAGGATTCGGTTAAGTTGGGAATTGAAAAATCATCTGAATCTGACTGATGAATGTGCAACCGCACCAATGGTCAAGAAACGGTGATGATACGGAACCGCAATGACGCATCGAATCCGTAACGTTTTTGCCGCATTTGCCCAGACTGCTGCTCAAAATACGCAGACGGTACGGAATGGCAGTGAGACATCGTATCCAAAAAAATTTTTAGCATACCACCAGACCGCAGCTTAAATGATCTGATGTTAACAACATCCAGTACCATTTGATGTTTTACACTTTGATGAGTGTAAAACATCAAATATTGGTATTGTATTTTTATTGGTATTGCTTACAATGGCACAAAGAGTTGCCAGAGTTATTTTACAATGGCACAAAGACTCGAGTCCTTCAAGAAGACTCGCTAAATTTGGGTTTTGAAATTAAGGTTTTTCTATAAACAGTGGTATTTATTATCTTTTTGAACTGAAATAAAGATTGAAGAAAAATAAGCTTCTTATTTGTATTTATATGCTTATTTTGTATCATTTCATAATTTTTGGACCGACATTAAAAAAATTAGTTTTCATATTAGGACTTGAGCTTTATGTGCAGGACTCAGTAAGCCTAAAAGAAGGGCTCGACTCGCAACTTAAAGACTCGGTAGTCATTTAAGCTCGAAAGTCCCGTAAAACGAGTCCTAAAATGGGACTTAATGAACTGAATCTTTACCAACACTAACTTTGATAGACATGTAACACAAAAGAGAACTAACCTGATAGCCATACTCTTGGCCTTCAGATGGTGCCACCGCTGGTTCATCTCATCCAGCCTCCGCTGCAGCATCACCGCGTCTTCTTGCGAGGATAAGGAGCCCAGCAGCCGGCGGCCCGTGCCGGTGAGCGACGCGTATACATCACGGTGGGTCTCGATCTCGGATTGGAGGTCCTGGAGACAAGGAGATGATTGGTTAAAGGCTGGTTTTGTAATAAGGAATTGCATATAATATAATAGAAATAGAAGAATAGAAGGGCATTTCTCAGAGCGTAAACGGACATCTTATTCATCTGGCTACGTTTTCTTGGAAGTAGCTGAATTATTTGAGGTTGGTTTTGGTTGTCTTATAGAGAAACTGGTGCTGTATCTGACGACCAAAAATGGTACCAAAAGATGTAGCCACTTCCAAAAAAACGTGACCAGATGAATGAGATGTCCGTTTACGCTCTGAGAAATACCCAGAAAATGATTTTTTGAGCCTAAGGTACAGCACCAAAACACGAACCAACAAACACACACACAATAGACACAAAAATAATAATAATAAAATAAGAGAAAAATTACATAAAAAAATCGAACAATACAATATTGGTGCTGTTATAGTGGCTGCAAATGGACTCTACTCAGCATATGCTCTGGCATACCTAGGCATGTTATAGCGCTGGTCTTCCGTAGAGCCCTGGGCCAGGAAAAAGCACAAACAGCACAATTACAACTGTATTATGTACTCGAGTTTGACTGGCGTCTGATAAGACCTGGTATCCATATCAGTGTATGTCTAAGGGTGCGGAGCGGAGCTGTAGAAGCTCGGCCAATGAGACCGCATCACAGTGTTTCGAATTTTGAATTTGAAGAATGTAATTGGTCAATTTTGCACAGCTCCGCGTCAGTGGAGCCGCAGCCTTACTGGTTCTTCTCAGGACAGTGTGGTGTATAGTTAGAACCGGTAGTAGTTTTTAGGTACCGGTAGTTATTTTTCGTTGTTATTGTGTCAGATGATTCGAAAATGTTTATTAATAGGCTTACTATTTTGACGAAGCGTGATAAGATTTGTTTTAGTAAGTATTACAATATTTTGACGATGCTTGTGCGGATTGTTTCTGTTTGATTACTAAGTTGACAAAGCGGATTCCATTTTGTATAATTTAAAAATAAAATAAATTTATTATTAAGCCAAAAAAAAATAGGCTTACTTGAATGAAGAATATTTTGACTTTAACTTTGACTGAGTGGCGAAATCTGGGTAGGTATATGAGTCCGAGGATGGAGCTCGAGGAGGAGAGGAAGGAAGGAACTCGAAATAATTATGAGCTCTGAATCGTTTCTAGGACATTGCCATTGGTAAACAAGGCACTTTATCTTTTTAAAATTTTTAATACGTTCAGAAAATCAGTGAAGAAAATATTATAACTTACAATATTATAGCAATGTTGTTTATCTTTGTCGCTCAGAGTAAGTACCTACGACATGTATTAGTACATTACTATAGAGGACGGGAAACGAAGGGTTACAGGTCAAGTAGATATATCTGGCCGAAGGAACTGAGGCCAGATAGGGATATGCGGCCTGTAACCCTGTTTCTCGCCGAGATTTGTATAGTGCTTTTCTGAAACTTGCCATGAAATAAAAAGAACTGATTTCGCCGAACCGTACTATTTAATTTGTAAATATACCAATAGAACAGTATCGTATAATATTTAATAAAAAAACATTCGCGCCTAATTTTTTAAAAATCTGTTTGAGGTCTCCTTTTACCTGGTGGTATACCGTGTGTGGTCTTTAACACGGGAGAAAAATGAAATGAGTGACTCCTTAGACTATCAGCAATAATCCTGTAAAGGTCCCGGTGTTTCAAAGTGGTTAAGTTCGGAGACATTGTCATTCAAAGCTATGGACCTTTAGTACTGGATCTTGGCATCACGATGTCGTAGCTTGTCAGTCGCAAGACATCTTGATAGTATACCAGGTAGGAAGTCATAACAATAATTTTGTTTGCATTTTAACACTAATTTGATACGGTTTAAAAAAAAAAATTGTACATTTTTCAGTGATTCAAAAATGATAAGTTTTTAATAACTTTTAATTCAAGTAAATGAACCCATAATAATGAAAAATACATGAACAAAAAATTACAATTTTTTTTTTTTTTTTTTTTTAATTACAATATGTGGAAATGATTGTTGATCAGCTTATTAATGCACCGTTTAAATTTTCACCCCGGTTGTAGGCCACACACTGTAGACATTAGTTCTAAGGTTATTTTTTTTCTGTGGCTGAATACCAAGACCTAGTGTCATAATTTGACTTCAAAACAAAAGACAGTTTTTTTGCAGTCCTAGGTGTGAAATAAATACATGAAATCTCTTTACATATCATCTTAGCACATGACACCGGATACATAGTACATATTTCCGGGTTTAATTTAACGTAAGTAACATCAACATTCCGTAGCAAGTTTGAGAAAAAATA
>JALPQI010023769.1:0-19850 GCA_025490895.1 Thaumatotibia leucotreta | reverse complement strand
ACTGTATTTTCTATTTGATGCAACGGAACCGTTTTGTGTGCCATATTTTTGCGCGATGTTTTTTGTAAAATAATGATATATGAATCTAAGCAAAATTATTATACCACCGAATATTTTAAAATGTAATTACTAGCGCTCTCAGTATTCTCAATTACATATCACTAGTAAAAATAGAATAAAGTTATACTTACACTGCAGGAAGTGTATGACCATGAGTGTGAGCGAATATGACGAAAGCGTACAATGTCGAGCGTCGTTGATATCGTGCGCTTGTGCCCAGAGCTTCGTCACAGCGACCAACGGCCGAACGCGCCAATCCACTACAAAAGAGGTTTCAAATGAAGTTCGGCTTATAAAAACGAGCAGGTTAACGGGCAACGATTCTGGTAAGATTCAAATACGATACCATACCAATTATATGTTACAATAGAAGACATATTCCAGTCAATCTACTGAGATCTTAATTTCAATTTTAACTTTGAACTAGTACATTTTAGGTAGTCATTACAGATGTAGTGAGAAATGACTTGCCTTCGGAAACGTTCGTCAACGTCATGCTGTTTCAGTCTATCTCACTGAGACTGACAGTAATAGCTGTCATGCTAATAGCTGTCATGCTACTTCAGTCAGACTCGGTGACACTGCCTGAAACAGCATGTGTTTACGAACGTTCCCGAAGGCAAGTAATTTCTCACTACACCTGTAACTATCCGTCAAGACGTTCAAAACCTTAGTTGACTCTTACAACACATGGG
Source organism: Thaumatotibia leucotreta (assembly GCA_025490895.1). NCBI lineage: Eukaryota > Metazoa > Arthropoda > Insecta > Lepidoptera > Tortricidae > Thaumatotibia > Thaumatotibia leucotreta. The sequence goes on along the minus strand of JALPQI010023769.1, from coordinate 19,095 downwards.
AAAACTTGCGGTGGTGACAAATGTATTGTTACTGCCGTCGCTACACGGAACTTAGAATTACAAAATAGACATTCTTACTCTTAGAATTAGACGTAGAGAAACGAGAGAAGTACGATAACTAACGATCTATTTACTATTAAATGAGCTCTATATATTTTAATCGATTTGGATACGAAAATGCCACCAGGAAATGATGTTCAGGTTTCTCTGTGACTAACAGTTTTAGTCACTGAATTTGAATGTCATAAGGTGGCGATACTTACAGCGCGAGTAGCAATACAGCAAGCTGGTGTTCCTAATGCCGACAACGTTGTTGCAGTTCAAGTCCACCTGCAGCCCAGCTCGGGCGTCGCGGAACTTTAGGATCGGGACCTTTGCCTGGATCAGCTCAGCATCTGCGTTAACAATCAGACAGTTTATTTATTATAGGCCAAGGGTTTCAAAGAACGCAGCACTCAAGGAGACTCTTTAAAGGGGGGCGGTGTTTATGTGACTACCGCATGATGAGATACATTATTACTAGCGTTGAAATAGTCGGAAAAAAACAAATGTTTTTTTCGGGAATCTATGAAAACTTTGTTTTTTTCCATTTTTTTCGGGTTTTTACAGAAACAATCAATGTCACTGTCACTGTCACTCCTTGCCATCGGTTTCAATTGATTTTTCCTCAGTGACATCGCATTCTCCTGGTATAAGTGGAAATTAGACCTAATTTACATTGGCTTAGAGTTGAAAATTAAAGTGGGAAATTTCATTGTTTTTTTCGAAAAAATCAGGAAAAAACGAGCTGTTTGGAAAGAAACGAGATGTAATCCGGAAATTTTCAACGCTAATTATTACACGAGTTCTAAACAACGCGCCACAGGCGAGTTTCATAAAAGGATAAAAACACAAGTGGTATAATTCATAATTCGCCTGCAAATGCTTTAAGGCTTCGTTCAACGATGTTCTACGAAATCAACGAATCACGATTTGATCGAATTTCGTAGAGTGGGAAGGATAGAATAGCGAATGCTCGTTTGGTCTGAATGCATCTTAATGGAAAACCATAGACGATGTTCGAAAATCCACATGCATATTTAAACAAAAACCTACAATGTTCTCTGGACGACACTAACCGCAGTCGAAGCTTTTATTATCGAAGATTTGGGCCAACATAGCACTACGCGAACTACACACTCTGTCAGTCTCTTAGACGGAGAGCCGCAGGTTCGACGGCTCACCCTACGCAAACCCGAAGGTCCGAGGGGTGAAGTCACACTATCAACAAGCGGACGCGGTGCCACGTCTTACGCGAACTGCCCACGCTGTTAGCGGTTATGGCACACTAATAGCGGTTATGGTAATATTGCAGTATCAGATTTGAGGATTTGGAAGTGAGTATTCAATGTATATGCTTTTACCCATTACCTTACATTAAGAGCTTCGCGGTCGAAGCTCTTAATGTAAGTGAGTATATAGTTAAAGTGTGTACAACCGCATATCGCATGACCTTGAAAGGGACAACCTAGAATGTTCTCTGGACACTAACCGCGGTCGAAGCTCTTGATGTAAGTGAGTATATAGTTAAAGGGTGTAGAACCGCATGACCTTGAAAGGGACATAACCTACAATGTTCTCTGGATACTAACCGCGGTCGAAGCTCTTGATGTAAGTGAGTATATAGTTAAAGTGTGTAGAACCGCATGAACTTGAAAGAGACGAAACCTTGAATGTTCTTTAGACACTAATCGCGGTTGAAGCTCTTGATGTAAGTGAGTGTTTAGTTGAGGTGTGTAAAGCCGCATACCGCATGAACTTGAGACAGATGAAACCTAGAATGTTCTCTAAATGACACTAACCGCGGTCGAAGCTCTTGATGTAAGTGAGTATGTAGTTGACGTGCAGCAGCGCATGTTTGAAGCTCTTGCAGAAATTCAGATATAGAAGCCAATGACCTTGAAAGGGAAAAAACCTAGAATGTTCTCTAGACACTAACCGCGGTCGAAGCTCTTGATGTAAGTGAGTATGTAGTTGAGGTGCAGCAGCGCATGCGCCCGCGGCTCCGTGTCGCCCAGCGCGCGCACGTACAGGCACAGGTCCATGTCGGACGAGTCCAGCGCGAAGCCCGACATCGTGGAGCCGACTACGTAGAGCCCGTAGCGGGGGAATATTGACTGGAACACTAACCGCGGTCGAAGCTCTTGATGTAAGTGAGCATGAAGAACCGCATACCGCATGAACTTGGAAGGGACATAACGTAGAATGTTCTCTGGAGTCTCTGACAGCACTAACCGCGGTCGAAGCTCTTGTTGTAAGCGAGTGTGTAGTTGAGGTGTATACAACCGCATATCGCATGACCTTTAAAGAGACAACCTAGAATGTTCTCTGGACACTAACCGCGGTCGAAGCTCTTGATGTAAGTGAGTATATAGTTAAACCCCCTTATTCATAAACGTCTGCTAACTTAACAAGCCGCTAATAATTGTTTGTCCCTTTTACTCTTATGGACACATTGTTAAGACCGAAAGGGGCAAACAATTATTAGCGGCTTGTTAAGTTAGCAGACGTTTATGAATAAGGGGGAAAGTGTGTAGAACCGCATGACCTTGAAAGGGACATAACCTAGAATGTTCTCTGGACACTAACCGCGGTCGAAGCTCTTGATGTAAGTGAGTATGTAGTTGAGGTGCAGCAGCGCATGCGCCCGCGGCTCCGTGTCGCCCAGCGCGCGCACGTACAGGCACAGGTCCATGTCGGACGAGTCCAGCGCGAAGCCCGACATCGTGGAGCCGACTACGTAGAGACCGTAGCGGGGGAATATTGACTGGAACACTAACCGCGGTCGAAGCTCTTGAAGTCTTGATGTAAGGGAGTATGTAGTTGAGGTGAAGCAGCGCATGTTTGAAGCTCGAAGTAATTCAGATATAGAAGCCAATGACCTTGAAAGGGAAAAACCTAGAATGTTCTCTGGACACTAACCGCGGTCGAAGCTCTTGATGTAAGTGAGTATGTAGTTGAGGTGTAGGCAGCGCATGTTTGAAGCTCTTGTAGTAATTCAGATGTAAAAGCCAATGACTATGAAAGGGAAAAAACCTAGAATGTTCTCTAGACACTAACCGCGGTCGAAGCTCTTGATGTAAGCGAGTATGTAGAACCGCATATCGCATGAACTTGAAAGGGACATAACGTAGAATGTTCTCTGGAGTCTCTGACAGCACTAACCGCGGTCGAAGCTCTTGATGTAAGCGAGTGTGTAGAACCGCGTGTCCTTGAAAGGGACATAACCTAGAATGTTCTCTCGACACTAATCGCGGTCGAAGCTCTTGATGTAAGCGAGTATGTAGAACCGCATGAACTTGAAAGGGACATAACGTAGAATGTCCTCTGGAGTCTCTCACAGCACTAACCGCGGTCGGAGTTCTTGGTGTAAGCGAGTGTGTAGAACCGCATGTCCTTGAAAGGGACATAACCTAGAATGTTCTCTGGACACTAACCGCGGTCGAAGCTCTTAATGTAAGAGAGTGTGTAGTTGAGGTGTGTACAACCACATATCGCATGACCTTGAAAGGGAACCTAGAATGTTCTCTGGACACTTACCACGGTCGAAGCTCTTGATGTAAGTGAGTATGTAGTTGAGGTGCAGCAGCGCATGCGCCCGCGGCTCCGTGTCGCCCAGCGCGCGCACGTACAGGCACAGGTCCATGTCGGACGAGTCCAGCGCGAAGCCCGACATCGTGGAGCCGACTACGTAGAGCCCGTAGCGGGGGAATATTGACTGGAACACTAACCGCGGTCGAAGCTCTTGAAGTCTTGATGTAAGGGAGTATGTAGTTGAGGTGCAGCAGCGCATGTTTGAAGCTCTTGAAGTAATTCAGATATAGAAGCCAATGACCTTGAAAGGGAAAATACCTAGAATGTTCTCTGAACACAAACCACGATCGAAGCTCTTGATGTAAGCGAGTATGTAGAACCGCATACCGCATGAACTTGAAAGGGACGTAACGTAGAATGTTCTCTGAGTCTCTGGACAGCACTAACCGCGATCGAAGCCCTTGAGGTAAGTGAGTATGTAGTTGAAGTGCAGCAGCGCACGTTTGAAGCTCTTGAAATAATTCAGATATAGAAGCCAATGACCTTGAGAAAGAAAAAACCTAGAATGTTCTCTGGACACTAACCGCGGTCGAAGCTCTTGATGTAAGTGAGTATTTAGTTGAGGTGTGTAAAACCGCATACCGCATGAACTTGAGACAGATGAAACCTAGAATGTTCTCTAAACGACACTAACCGCGGTCGAAGCTCTTAATGTAAGCGAGTGTGTGGTTGAGGCGAGTACAACCGCATATCGCATGACCTTGAAAGGGAACCTAGAATGTTCTCTGGACACTAACCGCGGTCGAAGCTCTTGATGTAAGTGAGTATGTAGTTGAGGTGCAGCAGCGCATGCGCCCGCGGCTCCGTGTCGCCCAGCGCGCGCACGTACAGGCACAGGTCCATGTCGGACGAGTCCAGCGCGAAGCCCGACATCGTGGAGCCGACTACGTAGAGACCGTAGCGGGGGAATATTGACTGGAACAATGATGGGTCAATGGTCAATGTTACATTTTCCTGGTTCAACCTTAAAATAACATTCTAGAAAACTGTAAAGTATTCTAATAGGAGGTGCAGGCATGTATTGCTTGCCCTTAGAGAATGGTCAAAGGCGCCTAGCCTTGTAAGGGATTGCATATACCCTAGAAAAAATGACCGGTGGTTGCTAAGACCGAGTGGCCGAGGGGTGCAGGCATCAGCCGCGAAAGCTGATCACGTGGGTTCGATCCCCACCTCGGACGTTAGGTGATCTTAGTCGTTTTTCTTTGGTATATGACATCTCATATTTATAACTTAAAATAACAGTTTAATAGCATTATAGTTGCCGATTTCGTAAGGTGCATTCGCTGTTCTAACCTCCCACTCTACGAAATTCGATCGGTACACAAAACGTGATTGGTTGATTTCGTAGAACGGGCGCTAGAACAGCGAATGCTCTTTTGGTTTAAACGCACCATAAGAATGAACTTTCGACATACCGAAATTAAGTAACTTAAGCCAATATTTTTCCCATAGAATTGCTTTAATCAAGGAAATAGCTGTTTTTGTTAATTTGTTAATTACATAAGACAATGTAGGATTAACAAGCTTTATGTTACCTCTACACAAAGGTTGTCTGGAACACATCGCTCTTTAGCGATAATTCCGCCTCTGTTTTTTGTATTTCTTTTATTTTGTGTTTTACGTGTGAGGTCTGCAATAAAGAGTTTTGTATCGTATTGTACCTTTATGGTGACGTAGAGGTATCTCCAAAGGTTCATCTTCTTGCGAAACGTCTCCTCTGTCTGCTGTGACTTGACGAACTTGTCCCAAATCTCTTGTGACAGATTATCCCATTTGGATCCTGGAACAAGGTATTTCTTGTAGTTTTGCTCGTAAAGCGATAAAGAGAGAATACTGAAAATTACTCAGTTATTTGAAATTTTTTGAGTAGTATAGCCACTGAGATGCTTCATGAAGCTGTGACTACATGTCCTAATTATCATAACTCTTATTTCACAAAGGAATATAGTCTAATGCGAAACTCAAAGCATGTGAGTGGGCATAAACTTATTCACGAAAGTATACATTTCCTTGAGGTCTCCGGTTATTTAATGTAATGTTCAATCAAATCCTAATCTATTTTATACGGACGTAGTTACACAATAACGTTCCAACCCACATGAGTTTGACTTAAAAATTGATGACTTTGGCAGTTGACAGAAAGTTTAAATTTTAATGACAAACTCATGTGGGTTGGAACGTTATTGTGTAACTACGTCCATACATAGTCTAACAACCCTATACTTTATTTTCCGATTTGTAATACAGATGACTCAAATTACGTTTGAGGCTTATAAATAATACAAGCTGTAATAGTAGTCATCAAACTCATCAAATACGTAAACATCAATACCATTTCGTGACAGTGCATGTCCAGATAATTATAATCACGTTGTCCACTACGATGTGTCAGGTGACGTAAGTGCGATTTAAATCACGCAGCATGTACACATGGGCTTGCTACCGCGAACACCGAAGTTTGTAAACTTCGGGGATTTGTCTCTGTCACTCCAACGAAGGCGTCATTAGAATGACAGAGAAAAATCCCCGAAATTTGCGGATTCCGTAGTTCGCGGTAGGACTTAGAAGTCTTGCAAAAATATGTTGACGATGTTGTTTTAAAGCCTACAATAAATAAACAGCAATTTAACCTTTTTGACGCCACGTCAAATATTAAAGCTGTCACTCACACGCCACGTCAACAAAATGTCAAAACTGAAATAGATTTTTACGCACATGCGTGTAGGTCTATATTGCTCTGTGGACCAAGACTTATATATCGGTCTTTGGCGTTGAACCTGCGGTGCCAATTATCAGTCATTGGCGTCCAAAAGGTTAGGTACATGCAGATAATGTTTGTATAACAATACAAATAAAGCATTGGATACAAGTAGTAAATAATTGATGTCATTATTTTGCAGTGCACTATGATTTGTACAGCTGGACTTTCTACACAAATAAGCCCAGTTTACTCTCACAATTACGTCAAAGACATTGCAGCAACGCACAAACAAACGTAGGTCATTAATTGATACAATATTTTTTGTCCTTAACTATCAACATAATTAATTATTAATAATATTGTCGTTGTTAGCATAATAAAAAAAAACAGTAAAGACGTAGATATTTCGCATTTTTCATAGGTACCTATGTATATTATTTTCAGATAATAAGGGAATTATGAGTATATTGCGGATTCTACGTAATAATGATTGTTCAACATTATCATAATATGCATGAAAGAATGCCTAGAAATATTTTATCCGGTCCCCTTATCTAAATCATCTGTTGTAGTCTATAATGTATATTGTAATAAAACGAATAAATCTTTTCACGGTCGAAGAACGATGTTGTTTATGATTCAAATATAGTCCGTTATTTTAGGTTTCTAAATAATTGTAAGTAATTAGAATATTTTCGGGTAGTTTTATTATTATTTTTGGATTTTAATGATTGATATGGCAATGGTCTCACCGCGAGCTACTAAGCTATGAACTATCGGCTATAAACACGAACAAAAGATACGCACTCCCGCGTAAGGCACTGGTCTCACGGCGAGCTACTAAGCTATGAACTATCGGCTATAAACACGAACAAAAGATGCGCACTCCGGTGTAAATAAAAGAGACACGGCGATACTCGCTCGGCGGTGATAGCTGATAGCTGGGCGAGTATCGCCGTGTCTCTTTTATTTACACGGGAGTGCGTATCTTTTGTTCGTGTTTATAGCCGATAGTTCATAGCTTAGTAGCTCGCGGTGAGACCAGTGCCTTAATAAAAGAGACACGGCGATACTCGCTCGGCGGTGATAGCTGATAGCTGGGCGAGTATCGCCGTGTCTCTTTTATTTACGCGGGAGTGCGTATCTTTTGTTCGTGTTTATAGCCGATAGTTCATAGCCTACTAGCTCGCGGTGAGACCAGTGCCTATATCAGCACAGCTGGTTCAACGCCAGAGACCGATATATAAGTCACGGTCCACAGAGAAATATATGTACATCTACACGCACGTGTTTAAAGTTTAAATTCAGTTTTGACACTTCAGTTTCAGTTTTGGGTGACGTGGCTCACCATATAGAGCGAAAGTACATTGGTTCGGAGTGAACATGACCTGGAACGGGTAGGGGGCGTTGAGGTAGCATTCGGGCGGGATGCAATTCGCGGTAAGAGCACCTGCAGTATTTGCGGCCTGAGCCGAGGTCCTAAAACCTAAATACAAGTAACTGGGCAAATCATGAGTGAACTTGACCTGGAAGGGTTGGAGGCGTTGAGATAGCGTTCGGGCGCCAATCGCGGTGGGCTGGAAAGTGTGGAACTTACCTACCTAGAGCCTATAAAACTAGTAACTCACCATTAAGCAAGTCGTCCGGAGTGAATTTGACCTGGAAGGGGTAGGAGAGGAGGCATTGAGGTAGCGTTCGGTCACGATGTGATTCGCGACGAGAGCACCTGCAGTATTCGCGGTCCGCATACCCGTGAGAAGTATTGGACGCCTAATTACCTACAATTCCTAGAGCCTATACAGACTGCTCAATGGTGAGTGCACCATTGAGCAAGTCGTCCGTCGTCAAGTGAACTTGACCTGGAAGGCTTTGAAGGTGCGTTCAGACCAAGCGAACATTCGCTATTCTAACCTCCCACACTACGAAATTCGATCGTTAACAAAACGTGATTGGTTGATTTCGTAGAGCGGGGGATAGAACAGCGAATGCTCTTTAGGTCTGAATGCACCTTTAGAGCACGATGAAATTCGCGGCGAGCGCGCTCTTACCAACTGTTGTGCGCCCGAAAGAGCTGTATGCTTAGCACATGATTGGTATGTCAGTATGTCGCCGCGAGATAGATTTTCCATCTTTTACTAACTATATGAATAAAAGAGGGATGGATAGTCTATCTCGCGGCGACATACTGTCGCACTAATCATGTGCTAAGCCCCCAGGTTTCTTAAGGCTGCCTACCTACTTAAAGCCTATACTGCCGTGCCAAGCCAAAGGGACGCATATCTCGTAGTAGTTATATGGGAGATGCGTCCTTTTGAGTTAGCATGGCAGTATATACAAGTAACTCACCATTAAGCAAGTCGTCCGGAGTGAATTTGACCTGGAAGGGGTAGGAAGCGTTGAGGTAGCGCTCAGGCGCGATGCGGCGTGGACGGTGCGGTTCGCGGCGCGCGCGCCCACGCCATTCCCGGACCGCGTAGCCGGGTGGGGTAGTGTTGGGCTCTGACGCGCTCGACGTACTTTCCCCTGGCGACCAAAAATATTGTATTGTCTCTATCGTGCATCATCATCATCATCTTCAGCCTATGATAATCCACAGCTGAACGTAGGCCTCTCCCATTAAGTATGCGTATAGACGCATTAGGAGGCAAATGCCCATTATCGCCACGCTGGGCAAGCGGATTGGCGACCGCAGTAATTTGTCCACTATGATGACGCTGCTGCCCATCATCACTCTTTTGTCAAATAATGGTCAGTGACACTTCAATCCCTTAGTCAACTCTTAATGTATTCTTATGCCGTGTGGTGACGGCAGTAAGAATACATTTGTCACCACCCCAACTTCTCCTGTCGTGCATAGTCAGAGAGAATTATACTAGCCTTTTCTTATGCTAATATTACAACATGAGGAAGGTATGGATATTTTTCCTGGTTTCTATTAACTGATAAGCAGGTTTGCCAGACTAAATGCATTTGTTTTAAGCCATAGTAGGCAAATGGGCAGGTAAGCAACTATGGACGCTGGAATCTCCAGAGGTGGCCCATTCATAAAAAAACGAATAATACTTTAGCATTTTGGTTGTCAGACTACAAACTACGACGGACATTCGCACGTGCCTAAAGTTCCAATTCAGTTTGGACATTTTGGTTGCCTCTGAATGTAAGCTGCTTTTGTATTTAAAGCGGCGTCGAAAAGGGTAATTACTGAAGAATGCACAGATATTTATAGTAGTATTATTTAATGTAGGTAGTCACAAATATAAGGCAAATTAGTTATTTTTGTAAGTTTGTTTACATTTTGTGAACTCATCCTGTTTACAGACCTACAAGACCTACATGCAGCTAAAAAGTTGGCTTGAAAGAATTGTGTAGGTGGCATTGCTGCCTAAACACTTTTGAAGATGGAACATTTACTTTTTGTATCATTTATCTAATAATAAAATGTATTCCCCTAAATGTAGTTCCTTCTTACAGAGGTTTGTCCACCTTCTTACCTGTAACTGTTATATTTGTATTTTTACATGTGTTTTGTGTACAATAAATAATTTAAATACATACATAGTTAGGTACTGCAGTTGTCATTTATATTTTATGTGAAATGTGAATTCCTATAAAATACAGTCACTTATTTGAAATATAACATTTCTTCTAATATTTATTTATAACATTTTTGTCTTGCTGTAGTTCACACAATTATTTTCTAAGACTCAATTTAAAAAAAATGTTGATATTTATCAAGCATTAATATGCTCATTAAAATAAGTTATTGATAAGGATTTGTTTGTTTACCCTACTTATCTATACCAATAAACAAACTAGCTTCTGGCTAACCATTTTCAATATTTTAAATAGCTCAATAAATCTAAACAGTTTGTAGAAGATTGTTATGATGTCACAATCTGTAATATTTATCTCAATATGGTGTGAAGGCCACACAAATTAGATAGGTAGATATTTGAGCTTTATCTGCGTAATATTGACAACTACTATGTCAAGTGCAGGCATATTGATTTAAATACTTGTAACATTTTTGGAATGAAGAGTATACTTACATTAAAAGCAACATACAAGTAAATCAGTCAGTACAGTCACTTAAGGAACCCTAAACAATATAAGAAATTTCATACTAGGTTCTAGAGTGGCGTGTGGGGTTCCAATAGATTAAGTGTGCCTTATACAAAAATAAAATTGATTTAGTGAATTGGTGGGTAGAATTAACTACAATAGGTATATTAGTTCTATTAATATTAATTATTTATATTGATTTATTCTATCCTAATAATCTGCATGAATATGAAATGGGTAATTTCCGTATGTTTATACCACCTTACATTTAAACCAGGTACTTGATTTTTAACCAAAAATATATGTAGGTATATAGAATGAATATAAAGTCCTGTTAGATTGAAGATTCTCCAATAACCTTTGGCGAACAAAGTGGGGTATACCAGAACCAAAATGTATGCAAACTTCATATAAACATTTTTCATCTTGTATGCAGAGGGTTAAGAATCCATTTTGTCCTATTCTACCACATTGATTAATTATGTTATTTAGTTTGTATTTGGGTTGGATTTTCAGAATCTACTTAAATAAAATAATTTACAGCCAATCATAAACATTGATTATCAATCATCTTCAATGAGTAAAATTTGAGGCATTGAAATAAATTAATCCCCTTGGCAACAGCAATTTGAATAATAAGAGGGTAGTTTAAAAATTCAAAAATAACAGATTTCTTCACATTGGTGTGTAAATTTAGTTTCTCACTTATTCAACTCTTTATTATCATTACAGAATAACTTTTAGTATTTGGTAACTAATTCAATTCAACAACATGCCAGTTGGTATAATAATTTTGTAAATAGAAGACACCCCATTTATATTTATATTTTAATTAATGTTTCTGATATTAGATTTTTATCCATTCAAATGTAGAACCAATATAGGAAATACAAAGAGATTGATACTGAAGTTGAAATTAGTTCACATGATAATGCTAATAGAAATGTCAAACATACCTTTTTCGCCACTTTTATTTGATCCTGAGGCATTACTGGACAAACTGGAGTCATCAGACTCGTAGCCGAAGGCTGTGTTGTCCTTAGAAGGACGTTCAGGGTGATGTGGTGTGGCCGGTCCTGGTGGAAGCTCCAGCGCAGGGAAGTGGCATATGCGCTCCAAGGGCCCTCCTGACACGAAGCCCTGGCGCGGTCCTCCGAACCCACCGCCTCCATGGTAGAGCATAGGCGCGCCTTCACTCATCACTGCTCGCCTATCTGCACAACACTCAAGAGGTTACTGCGAATCCCACCGGCGAATTAATATGCAGTCTTCCACATTTTACACATACCGACCTGTATTTCGACCGTAAAATTAATGTGATGGCGTCCGATCTCTTCGTACGCCTATTGCGTCATAATAGCCGTTATAAATTAATTAACGTACGGTGCGACGCTGGAATTGAATAATTATTATATCTATTTACTGAACCACCGAAATTCGAGAAGATCCGTCAGACGTCTTCACGGAGTCGATGGCGAATGTTGGCCAATGTCAGAATCAGTTTAAACGCCCGTGTCGCTATGCTTCACGTACAAATAGGACGAGCTATTATTATTTCGACTCCGGTTAAGATAGGTAATAAAATCTACCCACGAATCAGGCTAAAATCTGTAAATTTGTGAAAAAATCCGCCATGACTTTAGGAAGCAACAACAGCGACATCTGACGGGAGTCAGCGAAGAGTACACGTGATTTCTTTTTTTTTAACTTCAAATTTGTATGTTCCATTTTAGGCCAGTTCGTACGATATCGAAAATTACTAAGATAATCAAAGTTTGCTAATGAATGTACGATACATCGGTGCGAATGATCTAAATCGTAAATTTATTTGATGTAAATTAATCCTAAGAACTGTATTCAGACAACGGAAATAATTTTCGATTGATAAAATAACTTTTCGACATAACCAAAATGCATTAAATGAAACTATTCAGAAATGTTATCCAATCGTAACTGACAATAGCGTAGCAGAGATGTTCGTGATTGGTTAAACAATGAGATGTTTTTACAGCGGCTGACAGCCTTTGTTGTTGTCAAAGTGACAGTCTAATGACATTGTAAGATGAGAGTTGTCACGTACGTAGAAATTGAATTCTGTGTGAAAAAAATTACGACTTTTATTAATTAAAATTAATTACAGTGAAAATGCAAAACACTGAAAACTCAGTGCCGTCAGTTTTGGAGATGCAAAGTTAATCATACTACCGAGTGATGACGTTGTGCAGGGACGATGTGATCTTTAGAGTCAATAGAAACAAACTTTGTCGTCTCATTGTTTGATTATTATCATTATCTCTGCGGAGATATTTTGATATGTCGCATTTCGGCGATTTTATGGACGGCGTCCCCGTTAAAATCTCTGAAAAATATAAGCGACCGCCTCGAATAGAACTGCCACACAGCGTGCACGAGTGCCCAATACGAGCTCAAATTGTAGTCGACAACGCTGTATATGACACTAAATTTGAGACTAACGTTTTGGCAAAGCTAAAAGAACTACGGAGCGCTAAAGAGACAAAGCGAAATGAACGTAAACATCGTTTGCAATTACTAGAGGAAGCAAAACAGAAGAAATTAGACGCGATTGCGGCGGCCGAAGCAGAAGAGAAACTAAAACAACTTAGCGTTTCGGAAGTGTCTTACCCTAGTACTGACGAAATAAGTGCAATATCTCCTGATGAGAAAACAGACAAAAACTGTGATACTACTCCTGTGTTAGAGGAGTCTCCTGACCCGGAGCCGGTACCTGTTCCTGAGGTTACTTATCAGGCATGCAGTAACCATGAACCAGAGATTAATATCCTACAGCCCATACAGCTACAAGCCAACTATCCACAAAACAGTTTACTAGATGACCCTGACCCATTGCAAGAATACAAAACAAATTCTAAGATTAACAAAATCCCTCAATATAATCACAATGTAGAAACCCTAACATTTAAAGATTTCGAAAATGATACATCTAGTCCATTTGATAATGTAGAGCTAAAGACAATAAATGACATGGAATTGTTAGCACAGATATTGCAAAGTCAGAAGGAATCAACCATTAGTTGCAATCCGCAACAGTATTTATCTGAACATACTTTATTAGCAGCTTCAAGCTGTGCAACTCAAGCTCAGGCAGAGGGTCTTGCTTTTCTACCAAGTTCTTACACTGAGCAGCAGATGCAAGATCCTGGAATGTTGTACATAACTCCCCAGCACTATCCAGTTTCTAATGGTTACTATGTCTCATCTGACAATGTCTGTGATAACCAAATGCCAATGGAAAACATGTACATGCCAAATTATCAATACTATGTTCCTACAAATCCTTATCCTGTTAACCCCCAATATTATAACAACCAATTACCAATCAGTTCTGATATTAACCCGTCACAGACTGACTCAACATTTATTCCTCAACCATATTATTTTCATCAATACCAACCAATGCCTGCTCAGATCCCAACTGAAAATCCAGTACAGGATGAGAGCAAAGCAAATGAAAACACAAGTACTCAGATAAAATCAAGGTCTCGAAGTGTGCCGGACATAGTTAGAGAACTAAATGAAGAAATCATGTCAGCAAGGCTAAGAGCAAATGAGAGGTCCTCTCACAATGTTAGTCCAGCCCCAACAAACATTCCACTACCATCTTCAAGTACAGAAAAGAAAGAAAGGAAAAGTAAGCGAAAGTCAGAACAGCTACCAAATCCTTTGGAAAAGCTGTCTCCAAAGCTTCAAGACATGTGTAGAAAGATACATGGCATGGGGTTTCCACTAGACAGGGTTGCTAGAGTATGCACACTTGTAGGTGATAATGATAAAAAGGTGAGATATTTTAATTTCTTATCTTAATTTAGTTTAGTTTAGACCAGTCTTTATCAGACTGCCTAAATGTCTCTTTTTCAACAATGTTTATTTTACAGTTTTCTTACACAGTATCAAAGTAGGTTATTAATCATATTTATACAAATAGAAAAAACTTACTTATCTTTCTGACACAGCGTTTATCAGCTAAATGTAAATTTTTTTAATGATACATATACTCGCACAATAGAAGTTGCAAACAATATAAACAAACCTTGTATCCAAAATGTGCTTAATTTCCTATCTACATCATAAAATACTGCTAAATCAATGTGTATTTAATTAACTTTTATTTTTATTATAGTCTCTTTTCTGATGTATTTATATTTATTATATCTTTGTTGAAATGATTAGACATTTGTTGCTTCTATCAGTTTGCTCCCATGGTATGGGGTCCCCCAGGGTTCTGCACAGTTTTTGGTCTGCTGTGTTCCTCCATGTTGTGCCAGTGCCTGCAACCTTTCCGAAGAAAGAATTAAGTCAACTCTTTTCATTACATTATCCTAAACCGTTAAAACAATAATATAGTGCTAGATTCTGGTTATTTCTTTGAATGGTTTGTTTACATTGTTGGCCATACTAAATACATACTATTTGACTATAACAAAAAGTTTTACATAGACTTCACAGATTTTATTGGTTTTATCTACCTGTTTGAAAAGTGGGCCACACCTATAATTGGATGAATATATATCTACCCATTGCTATCTATCCATGAGACACTAATTAGCATACTTAGGTGACTTCTGGCTTCTATCAGTTATGTAACTCCTAAGGTTCAATTTTGAATAACTTATTTTGGTGATATCGGAACAGTTAATAATAATAATAATACACGCAGTAAAGCACGCCAAGATAAAGCGTCTCCACCAATCGCACGCCCAAGACCTTCGTCCGCCTCATCGACATCAGTCTCCTCGCAATCTTCGTCGGGCGCTGATTACGCCACCGCGCCCGACATCAGCGGGTCGAGCAGCGACGAGCGCGGACCTACGCCGCCGCCGCCACGACCACCTGCGCGACGAGGACGGCCACCGCTGCCGGCACGCTTGGGGCCCGCGGGACATGCTGCCCCGCCCACGGCTCCCGCTGCCGGTGGTGTAGTGCGACGCATGACATGGTCTCAAGCTATGAATGAGAACGTCATGCGCGCCTACTACGGGGCTACAGAGGGAGGAACTAATCTATCCGCGTATCTTGTCCGGATGCTTCCTCTGTTTCAGGCCCTTGAACCAACCATTAATGTGACTGCGCAGCGACTATCGGATCAAGTGCGAGTCATCCAACGATCAAAGCGGCTGGATGACTCGACACTTGATCGGCTTCGCCTGGAGGCTCTCCCTGTTCGCGCGACCCCTTCCTCGGCGCAGGACCTACCCGCCACGTCGCCGGACCCGGTGCCGGTACATGACTTGGCATCCGAGGCACTGCGGGTCGGTCCTGCTGCTGATGAGGACGATGCTGCGAACCTGAGTGTGAGTACTTCAGACAATGAGCAATTGAGGAGGACTCTGGAAGAAGCGATTATGCAGCATCGCTTCACACCCGACTCTAGGCCACGATTACCACGTTTGCCCATGAATAGGCGCAATCTAGCGTTGATGGGAGCCCTAAACGCTTTACTGGAGCCGTATATACGATCCAGTAAAGATTTGGATGATACGCACTCGATCATGTACTGCGGGGCCATCGCAGCGTGCCGTGTTGCTCGAGTCAAGTTTCCGGACTCTGACCGTGCACCTAGGACCGCTGGGGGTGTCCCCGCATGGCAGATGCGGATCGAGCGACGTATCGACTCGTTTAGGACTCTCATTGCAAAGCTGATCTGCTTCAGGGGGGGCAACAACCGCCCCCGAGTAATGCGCTTTGTGAACCAGGCGTTCGCGGGAACGGGTATTGCACCCCGCGACTACATGGCCAACCTCACAGAGCGCATCGACTTTCTGAAGCAGAAGGTTTATGCATGGGCAAACCGTATTCGCCGCTACAGAGAGCGTGTGAACCGATTCCAGCAGAATCGCCTTTTCCAGAGTGACCAAAGGAAGGTTTACCGAAAGTGGGAGGAAACCGACTACCGTGTGTCCGACGCGCGGTTGCCGGATGCTACTGTCATGAGTGATTTCTGGCGTAGTATCTGGTCAGCGCCCGTCGGACACACCGAGGGTGAATGGATGACCGTTGTCGAACGTGAATGCGAGACCATCGAACCTATGGGGGCAGTTACCATCAGCCCCGAAGACGTAAGTTGTGCTATCCGCACGACTCAGAACTGGAAAAGTCCTGGGCCGGATGGATTGCACAACTTCTGGCTAAAATGGTTTCGATGTTCGCACTCACGATTGGCAACGCAATTCCAAGAAGCCCTCGAGCTCGGTTCCCTGCCACTTTCCTTAACAACTGGTGTAACCTTCCTGCTCTACAAGTCCGGTAGTACCACGGAAGCGAAGAACTACCGACCCATCACGTGCTTGCCCACACTGTACAAGCTCCTTACATCCATTTTGAGAGTAAAAATTAACACGCACATTGTTTCGAACAATGTTTTGGCTCCTGCTCAAAATGGATGTAGGGTTGGGTCCCGTGGTACTAAAGAGCTCCTCCTCATCGACATGGCCATTTGCCAGCAAGTCCGGCGTAACAAAGGGGCCCTCTCCGCCGCTTGGATTGACTACAAGAAGGCCTATGATTCGGTGCCTCACTCATGGTTGGAAAGGGTCTTGGAGCTGTATAAAGTTAATGCAACTTTAAGATCCTTTCTCGGCGCTTGTATGAGGCAGTGGACCACAGTCCTTCGTCAACCAGGAGGCGGGGATGGCCCCTCTGGCCCGCAGGACTTTATAAGGATCGAGCGAGGAATATTCCAGGGTGACAGTCTGAGTCCCTTATGGTTCTGCCTAGCTCTGAATCCCCTCAGCACCCTGCTGAAGGATTCAGGACTAGGTTGCCGGCTTCGGAGAGAGGGTGAAGTCATTTCTCACCTTCTGTATATGGATGATCTCAAATTATTTGCGCCAAATAGCCAAGACTTGTTGGAACTACTGCGAACCACAGAAGTTTTCAGTAGTGCCATCAATATGGAATTTGGTGTCGATAAGTGTGCGGTTATGCATGTGCAGCGGGGGAAAGTAGTAAATTCAACAAATTTACAGCTTTCTGAGACAATGTCGTTCAGATCTATCTCGGAAGCAGAAACCTATAAATACCTTGGTATGTCACATTCTTTGGGTATTGAAGATATGGGAATTAGACAGGCGGTGAAGGAGCGCTTTTTCAGCCGGCTCACAAAAGTACTTAACAGTCTTTTGTCAGGAGGCAACAAAGTGCGCGCCTTCAACGCCTGGGTAATACCCATACTCACATACTCCTTTGGCATACTAAGGTGGACTCAGACCGAGCTGGACGCCCTGGATCGAAGGGTCCGTACACTGCTTACCACACATCGAATGCTACACCCGCGCTCATCTGTTATGAGATTGTACAGCCCGCGGAGGTGTGGGGGCCGCGGCTTCCTAAATGCCAAAAACCTCCACAACCGCGAGGTGTACAATCTTAGAAACTATTTTCTTAACAATGAGTGCGGGATGCATCGTGATGTGGTGGCAGTAGACCGGAACCTCACGCCGCTCTCCTTGGCAAAAGAGAACTGGCGCAGACCTGTGGTACTAAGCACCGAGGACCGCAGGGCGGTATGGAAGAGCAAGGAGCTACACGGGCGGTTCTACAAGGCCCTCACGGGACCTGACGTAGATCTGCTCGCGTCGGTGAACTGGCTACGATTCGGGGACCTCTTCGGAGAAACCGAGGGTTTTGCCTGTGCAATTGCTGACGAGGTTATCATGACGAATAACTACCGGAAATATATCCTGAAGGACGGTACGGTCGACATTTGTCGGGCATGCCGCCGTCCCGGTGAGTCACTCAGGCAATTATTTCCGGTTGTTCTCAGATTGTTAACACCGAGTACTTGCACAGACACAACCTCGTAGCCAGGATTATACACCAGCAGCTTGCTCTTCAATACGGCCTTGTGGGTTTCGAAGTGCCGTACTATAAGTACACACCTGCGGCAGTTCTCGAAAATGGTCGTGCCACGCTCTATTGCATCATCACGGACAGGACTATTGTAGCCAATAAGCCTGATATCGTGCTGATAGATCGATCCCAACGCCGGGCAATGCTCATCGACATCACCATCCCCCATGATGAGAACCTCGTGAAGGCCGAGAAGGACAAAGCCAGTAAGTACCTTGACTTGGCTCACGAGGTAACCGACATGTGGGAGGTTGATTCGGCGATCATTGTACCGATAGTCGTTTCTGCGAACGGTCTCATAGCGAAGAGTCTCGATCAACACCTCAAGAGGCTCTCGCTAGGTGGTTGGGTCAAGGGTCAGATGCAGAAGGCGGTAATCCTGGACACGGCGCGCATAGTCCGGCGGTTCCTCTCCCTGCAGCCCTAACCACCGGCAGCTTGGGCCCGCCCCGTTGCCGGCGGCACCCTAGGTTAGGTTTTTTATAAAGTATTTATGTGTTTTGTATTGTTTTTGTATGTTGTATTATATTTTAATTTTATAAATATTGTTATAAAAAGCCTAGCCTAAGAGATGACATGAGAAATAAAGAGATAATAATAATATAAGCCTTTTATTCAGATATTACATGTTTACATATATACAAATGATATTACTTATTTAAATTTTAATCTGTTTGTCTATTGACAAAGGCCTCTTCCATAGATTTCCATTTTTCCCTCGGAGTTGCCACTCTGGTCCAAAGTCCTCCAGCTGTAGCCTTGATATCGTCAGCCCATCTCTTGAACTGTCTTCCACGGTTTCGTTTTTTGTC
>JALPQI010023768.1:0-15168 GCA_025490895.1 Thaumatotibia leucotreta | reverse complement strand
TGACTCCACTTTCTATTGTATAATATATTTTAGGCAAATAGACTCATAAAAACGGCTAAATAATCGAAGACATTGTTGTAAGATGACTTTGACTATCTATTGACATAAATAATTTATTATAAGTATTAATATCTCAATAGTTTATATTCAATGTCGTGCAACTCGAAACATAATAAATGTAATAGCAACCAGAGATTTGTATTGTAATAGTAATGATTTATATATTAAATGTTAATTATTATCATAGATCCCAAAAAAGGGATACAAATAAATGGTCCTTGTACATAAAAAAAATAATTGTACAAAAATCGAGTATTAAATGTTAATTATTATCATAGATCCCGAAAAAAGGTATACAAATAAATGGTAATTGTATCAGTCGGGATCAAAATTGCATGGACAGTTTATAAATGAATTCATTCATAAATTGTCCATGCAATTCTGAACGCCACTGTACCTACATAAAAAAATAATTGTAGAAAAAATCGAGTATCGATATCGACATTACAAAATGTGTTTACCTATCCCTAAGTAAGAACTTGACAGCTATCATTTTGCACCTCCGATACCGGGGTCTAGTTATAATGTCCCAATATATTTATTTATTATTTTATTTATTTATATGGTTTTATCATGGATGCCAATGTCAGAACTGGACCAAATTAAAATGTGACCAATCAGTGAGCATCAGCTTTCAAATAAAAAAAGAATCATCAAAATCGGTTCACCCAGTCGAAAGTTATGAGGTAACAAACATAAAAAAACATATAGTCGAATTAAATATTAGGGGACGATCTTATCCCAACTACTCCCGTGGGTGTCGTAAGAGTCGACTAAGGGATTGAAGTGTCACTGACCTTCTTTGATTTTATTGATGATAGGCAACAGCGTCATCATAAAAACACATTACTGTGATCGCCTATCCGCTTGCCCAATTAAACGCATAATATGCGTTTAATTGGGATATTATTATTAAAATATTAATTTTATAGGGGAGGCCTACGTCCAGTGTGAACTGAGATGGGCTGATGATGTGCCTGTGAGGTGTGTTGCACTGCACCGTCTATTCAGCGTTAAATCGTTCGTAAAAATGTATTGTGTACGAAGTTTCATAAGAATCGACTGCGTAAGAGTTGGGGTGGTGAGGTGACAAATGTATTCTTGCTGCCGTTACCACACCCAGCAGCATTTAATATTAATTGGTACGATATGATAAAATACGTACGGCATAGATTAAATATGGCGTCGCATGCCTTGATGTGAGACAGGAAAGCGTTGCCCAGCCCCTGGCCTTCGGCGGCGCCCTTCACCAGTCCAGCGATATCCACCACATTCAGGAACGCGGGCACTTTGCTGTAATAAAAAAAGCGTTTTAGGTAGACTTCAATGGCGCCGCTTCTGCATACGGCAACGGTGTGTAAGCGAAACAGTGGTATACACGTGTATAGCGCTGTTCGCTACCTGCTAGATGTGCCTTGCAAGCATATGCCCGGAGAAAGGTTATTGTAAGATAATATAATGTTACAGTTTTCTTTCGGTACACCCCTTAGAAGTTGGCAACATTACATTATGCTGCACAAAAATACATGCATATTTGTTAAGCATTATACACGGTGCTCGTGAGCATTCCGAAAGATTTTAATGCTGGATTCCTGACCACATTTAGAGTCTTTAATGTTATATAAAAATTTCCTGGATTCGGCTAGGTTTCAGAGATAATCAACCTTTTTTCGAAACTTCTTTATGATTACAATTGCCACCACAATGTGTTCTAATATTACCACACCTTTTGCCTGACAATCAAAAAATACGAATAGACTTGACGAAATAACCTGTATCTAAAAAAACAATTGAATATAAATAATTTAAACAAATTGTTGTTATGATTAAAAAGTACTGGAAATGTTTAAGAAGTATTCAAAAAGACTAAAAAAAGAAAAAAAAATTTTTTTTGGTGGAATTGACTTTTGGTCTCATAATATTTTATGTTTATTTTGATGCCTAGAATGCATAGTTAAAATCTTTCGCAATGCTCGCGAGCACCGTGTAGATGATTTTGAGTATAGTAGTGGATTCATTCTAGATTTCAATGTATGGGCAAGACGGCAAAATATTATAATTTTAATTTATTGCTGCTATGGGAAACCTATATACAAGTTACATTAAAATACACGACTCTCCCTCCCCCCCCCGCCATCCGCGTCACCCCCTCCCCCCTTGATAAGTGTCCCATTTTACAGATTTTCTCGATTTTCATGGAAAACCATACAAGCTAGGGATAAAATGGTCAAAGACGGAATTATTTTGTCATTAAATTACCTACAAACAAGTGCGTACATTTATTTCGATAGCATTTATAGTTTCCAAGCTATGGTGCATCAAAGATTGCTAAAAATGTACGCTTAGCGGAAATAAAACATTTGGTACACAAAGAACAACAATATTTTTATTATTAAGTACAAGAAATGCGTACAAAATAAACAATTTTTATTTATTTTTTATATAGATAAGTACTTAATATCTAACAAAAATCAATATCGTCATCATAAAGGTATTCAAACGACTTGTTGAAGCAACTAAGGCCCTGGCAATGGTTGCACATGGTGGAACAACGCAATCCAGCTTTGACACATCCACATCTTTTTTGGCAGCCTTTTCTACAGCTGCACGATACTACTTTTAGTATCGACGGTGGAGCTGGTGATTTTGTGGTGTATATTGCTGATAAAAAGTTATTATTACTTTTCCAGCCCCAGTTTTCTGGGTTCAATGCGTTTCCCCGCCATAATTGTACTTGATGAAAAGTACGCAATGAATGCTGAAAAGCTGCTCCTGATGAAGGTGGTAACTTTGATAAAATCACCGTATTGTTCGACAGACCAACATATTTGTTAAAATGGACGTATCGTAACTCATTTAAACCCTTTTGTCCGGGTGTGCCTAAGAAGTTTTATGACTAAGTCGCGTTTTGCCTAAACTTCAATCTCCAGGGGCATTACGACTATATAGTTTGCGGACTATTTCGCTTTTTGTCTAACGGGTAGACTGCCTGTTTTGACTAATGCCTTAAACGTTTTATGACTAAATCGCGTTTTGCCTAAACTTCAATTTTAAGTCGCATTAAGACTATGACGTTGGTTGGCTAATTCGCTTTTTGACTATTGCGATAAATTTTGCCTTACTCTCAATCTGGTGTTTTCGCGTTTTGCCTAAACTTCAATTTTTAGTGACATTTACAACTATGACATTAGTTGACTATTTCGCTTTTTGACTATATCTTAAACTGGCATTTTCGCCTTTTGCCTAAACATCAAAATTATGAAGAAGTTCGTATGCGTTATCTTAACAAACTTATCATCTTGTTAAATAATATGCAGGCCACTTGAATTTGAAGTGATAATTAGTCCGAAAGCTTTTTAGGTTTGATTCTAATGTATAGGTTGACCAAACGCGTTTTAGACCAAAAGCGATATAGCTCATCAAAAACAGTTTTAGTCCGACAGCTTTTTAGGTTTGATTCTAATGTATAGGTTGACTAAACGCGTTTTAGACCAAAAGCGATATAGCCAATAACTGTTTCGTACCTAATGCGAATCGGTCCAACATAGATGAGGACATAATGATTACATATTAGGTAATTAGAGTTTTTGACTTTATGCGAGTTAGGCTATGTATCGACTTAGGCCAAAAATGTTTCAGGCACACCCGGACAAAAGGCATCAGGAGCAGCTTTTCAGCATTCATTGCGTACTTTTCATCAAGTACAATTATGGCGGGGAAACGCATTGTACCCAGAAAACTGGGGCTGGAAAAGTAATAATAACTTTTTATCAGCAATATACACCACAAAATCACCAGCTCCACCGTCGATACTAAAAGTAGTATCGTGCAGCTGTAGAAAAGGCTGCCAAAAAAGATGTGGATGTGTCAAAGCTGGATTGCGTTGTTCCACCATGTGCAACCATTGCCAGGGCCTTAGTTGCTTCAACAAGTCGTTTGAATACCTTTATGATGACGATATTGATTTTTGTTAGATATTAAGTACTTATCTATATAAAAAATAAATAAAAATTGTTTATTTTGTACGCATTTCTTGTACTTAATAATAAAAATATTGTTGTTCTTTGTGTACCAAATGTTTTATTTCCGCTAAGCGTACATTTTTAGCAATCTTTGAAGCACCATGCACCATAGCTTGGAAACTATAAATGCTATCGAAATAAATGTACGCACTTATTTGTAGGTAATTTAATGACAAATAATTCCGTCTTTGACCATTTTATCCTAGCTTGTATGGTTTTCCTGAAAATCGAGAAAATCTGTAAAATGGGACACTTATCAAGGGGGGGAGGGGGTGACGCGGATGGCGGGGGGGGGGGAGGGAGAGTCGTGTATTTTAACTTACTAGTATGAAGGTATCCCACAGCAGCAATAAATTAAAATTATAAATTTTGCCGCAAAAAAATCTAGAATGAATCCACTATAGAGACAGATCAATTAAACGAATATGATCTCATTGAACTTGTAGCAAACACCACATTGTAGCTCAATTTATGTAACATTTACTCACCTCGCTGGCTTGTGATACTCGCAAAGGTAATCATATCGCTCGTCAGGTACCGGTACCCTGCTTGCTGAAACAGAACGAATGGTCAGACACCTCAAAATATGCACACACAATTCAATATTTGTATTTAAATATACATACCCTATGATAATATTTTATCCAATGAACAAAAAATGAATTACGAAAACGTGCTGTAATTATCTTAAAACAGGTTAAACATTTATTCACATAATTATCATAAATAACAGAAACAACATAAACATACAGTCTTCAGGACCGAAAACAATACAAACATAGAACACTTAAGTGAGCGAGTTCACAAAAAGTTTACACACAATTGATCGAAGACAGATTTATCTTTATTTTATATATTATAATTATCAATAATTTTGTCTATTACTTCGCGTAGTTAAGAAAGTCCACAATCTACAAAACCTTTATTTGCAAATAAACAATAAATAATGGAAATTAAAAAAGTTGGTAACAAAATACGAAATCCGTAACTCATGCTAATAATTGTGTACAAACTTTTTGCTCAAGTAAGGAAGAAACTAATCGAAATACGATTTCAAGTGAACCGTGATATCAAATCGTAGGAGACACGAGATTGTTCCGTATCCCCACTAGCACCCGAAACAGAGGTCTCCTCATCTTTAAACACCCTCTTCTTTGGAGGGCGATATATAGGATAACTGGAGAACGGATTGTCTATGGCCCTCAGGCGTAAGCCTAAATTTATCATTAATTTACACCTACTTTCAAACACTTCAAGAGATCTTAAATACTTTGGCAAAAAGCTCTCATCTGTATGAATATTATGCGTTTTGAGATATAGTGCTATGTAAAGCAGACCCGACATCTGTAAATCTAGCCCTGGGTACTTAGGTCTCAGTACATTTACTGCGCAACACGCTTCGGTAATCATGTCTCCTACGGTTTGTTCTAAGTAACCAAGATGTGGTAAACTCTTAAGAGACAGCTGCGGAAACACCTTTGCATCTTTAAACACGACTATGTTATAATACAACTGAGGTTTAGCTAGAAACTTCTTCAGGCATGCGGCACAACAAAACAAATAAGTGTTTCCGTGGTAGCTGGCTGCAAACTTGCTACCTCTTTCTATTTTTTGTGCTGGTAAGTTTTCAGCATAGCATACGATACAAATGCCATTCTCGTAAACAACGGATGGGTTAATTCTTTTGACAATTGCCGGAATTTCCGGGATTTCGATCTTTCTAGAAGCTAAATAATATTCCGGATTATTAAGAACAGATTTCATGTGTTCTTCACAAACCCAGTAATATATGTATTTATATTGTAGAACACCTTTTTTATCAACGGGATATTCGTTGTGCCTCAGTATGTTTTTAAAGAGACAGACAGGACACAAGTTTTTATAAAAGGACATTTTTTGCTTAAATGCTTCATTTGACACGCACATGACGCCGGCAGGTACAATATCTGTATGAACTTTATGCAAGTAATGATAAATACCTGCATTTGTTAATTCAATTCTGCGAATGGTGTCTTGTAAACATTGCCACCTGGATTCGTTTCCATTAATAACAAAAAGGTTTTGTACATCTTCTTTCACAAAATCCCTCACACTCATACAGTTCTTGGACCAGTTTATAAATCTGTTTTTAATAAATGATCGTGTATATGGCGGTTTATACTTTATTATATCAGAGTATATTTCTTTTTGAGAATTGTCTAGAATTGTCATTTTATCACTAGAAATATCGAATATTATGAATGGATAAAGTTCGATATTTGACAATGCCATGACTTCAGCTACATTATCAGGAAAACCGTCAAAAACAAAACCATTCGTAACTGTACGGGGATCTGAAGCAACCGTCTGAACAGCTTTCATAATAAGGCTTGTCTCAATACATTTTCCCTCCTTTAAAGGTTTCATGATTTGGTTTGCTAGTTCAGTCCAGTGCAACGTTTCTATAACATGGCGTATAGCTTTACCTTTTGAAATGCACGTCAATCCATATTTTTTTGACAATTTCATTGCCAACTGACTTTTTCCACATTTTGGCAGTCCAATCACACTGAATCTTAAGGGAAACTGAATAAAATTAGTTATATTATAGCTTACAACATATTTCAGTGGATTGGATCTAAATTTTTTCAAGTTGGTTTTACCGTTAACGAAATAAATGTAAGATCGATGGGCCACGGTATAAATCATATCTTTAGATTTCATTACTTTGTAAGGGTTGAATATGACATTGGGATTTTCAAAAATATGTACGGGACACATCCGATTAAATTTACTAATAAAATAGAAACCTTCTAACATAAGACTTTCTGCTACGTCTGGATCAAGCACAAATGTTTGCTCAAAAAATGACTCTGATCTATTTCGTACGCTTCCGAGTTTGGAAAAGACATTCCTCAGAGTTTTATTTAAAGATTTCGTATTGTCAATATAAACCAACTTTATATTTTGTGCTTCCGCAGGATCTATCACACTTTCAATATTTCCTTCGTCAATATCATAAGTGCTCTCTATTCTGTTTTCAATTCTATCGCGAGCATCATTTGCATTTTCCCACGTCCTCAAATCTACGGGCTTAGGAAATTCTTCAACTAAGCTATTATAATATATCGTCAGATTTGATTCCTGTGTATCAGGTTCTATGTTATTACTTTCCGTTGATTGTTCTACAATGGGTTCCTCAGCAGTTACAGTGGCATTTATAATATCATCTAAAATTAGTTTACAAACGACTTGCTTGGTCACAAAAGATGACCAGTCATTTTTTTCTTTGTCAAATTTCATTTTGGCTAAATATTTGGCTTCGTTAATCTGAGATTTCCAAGTTTTGAACATAGCCGGCGCTGTCCTTAACATTACAGCATTTGGACTAGTACTTACATGAACAATTAGATCTGGAATGCAATAGCAAGCTACCATATCTTCGACATCAGATGCCATTCGTGGGAACCCATCTAACACAAAACCTGTAGAGCAAAACGGTTTTGAAAACCAAATTTTTTTCAACAGTTTCTGCAATAATAGAGACAGAAGAGGTTCTCCTTGTTCAAAATAGTTATATAGCATGCGTCTTAACTCCGTCTCATTTGACATCAAATCAGCTTCAAAATTTTCCGAATTTTCTTCACCCATTTGTATCTCCATAGCATTTTCTTCGTCAGTAGAACCAGTGAAAATGTTCTCATACTTGCGACCAATTTTCCTGAAATGGCGTGGTATTAAATAGTCATTAACGAATTCAAGAAAGTCAACATGAATCAAACCAAGTTCTTTTGCGATATGCTTTGAAATTGTTGTCTTCCCACTCCCAATACATCCCATTACACAAATCCTCAAACAAGGAATTTGTTTAAATGGTTTGTTGTACGACTGATATTTAGTAACATCTCTTGGAAATATTTCATTTAAACAATTTTCGTTAGAAAAAAGGTGAATTTTATTGTCGTATTTTATGGAGTATTGAGGTTTTCCTTCCCATAAAACACCATAATCATAATACGCAATTGGGCAATAAAATTTAGTTTCACAAAAGAAATAAGGTGAATTATTCTCATTTGATTGATCGTCGTCGTCATCAGCATCCGCAATACTTTCTATTTCCTCTGGTTCCCCCGGAATACAAGGTTGATAATAACATTGACGTAATTTTAGTAACATTTCTTCTATAATCATAATATCAGTTTTATCTTCGAGCTCTATCATGATGTAGCATTTGTTAGCTTCCTCTATTCTAGATTGAATATCACCCCAATTATCTCGAAAATGATCTACAGCTTCAGTAAATTCTGTTACTTCAGTTGTTAAATCTGAAACGTCTGCAGAACCTTCTCGACTTTCATTGAAAATATCGTCTAAAACTTGGGTTTCGTGTTCGCGAACTATAATTTCTACATCTGAATATGGAGACGGGTAAGGCTTCTTGCTTAGACGCTTCACATTGATTAATGGATCGTTAGCTAAAATAAATCTTTCTTGGTAATGTTTAACACTGTTTTCGATATTTTTATATTGTTGTACGAGCTCAGAGTCTATTTCCCTGTTCTCAATTAATGCTACGGTATAATCAGGCTTGTATATAGAGTCGAACAAAAGATCCCAAATTTCTGGGTCAGACGGAAAATCATCTATGACCCATTTTCCATATTGTTCCTCATCGCATGTATTTTTAGCAGTTTCCTTATCTATTTTTTCCAAAATCTTGCACATTTCATTTACTAATTCTTCAGGAGTAGGTAAAAGGCTGTTTTGAAGTTCATTTGCTACAATGTGGGCGCTAATTGCCTCAATTACATCTGCATCACTTTGAAGTGGTAATGCCGGTTTTACTGTTGGCGTTATCAGATCATCTGGAGCATTTCTTAGCAAAGTATCTTTATCATCAATTGCATGTTTTATTTCCGCTACATCATTGATAAATGGAAGTTTCAACACCAGATTTCGAAATTTTTGAAAGTTCTTTAAAAAAGCCGGTTCTAAAGGGACACGCTCTTGTTCTTCATGTCCTTCGTCTACTGACTCTTCACCTCCATCAACACATATGCACTGCGCTTGTGCCAAGTACTTAACCAGTAGAGGGACATACTTTTTAAGATTTTTCAATGTTACATCATACCAAGCATTTAATTTTTTTACTCTTTCTAATTCAGTGCTTTGCCACACCGCAAATCTGGCATCTTGTATAGATGCAATTATTTCTGCAAAGATGGCTGTTTTTATGCGTTGTTCTTTTTTCTCCTTTTCTTCTTGGAAGAATTTGTCATAATTAATATATTGTGCATCAAATAACCATTCAAGACATTTGGAAATCATTGTTTTCCCTGAACTTTTAGTGCCAATAACGATAACCCGGCATGTTGGCTCTAAGTAAGCTAATTTAAGATATGGGCGAGGGTTTCTACAAAATCGTATCATAGATGCTAATGTAGACATAAGATACACATATTTCAGGAAATTCACTGCAAACTTGGGGTGTCCTCTTTTTGACTGTCTTTTCTTCAGCTCTACAGGACATCTATTGTACCATGGAGATGCATATCTATTAAAACTTACATTATTACTTCTAATAACATTCAATTCCTGAACAGTCTGCCAGAATTCTTCCAAGTCATCGGAAGGATCTTCAAGATACATGGGTTCAGGGACACAAACAGGTTTGATAGACAAAAAAAGAAGCTGTTCTGAAATTTGTTGCATCATTTGAAACACTTGAAGACAACCATCTATTTTAATAATGTTTGCTGGGTTAAACTGTTTAAGTTGGCTTTCAAAAAATGGCATGAGATGATTTCTGAAGTTACATAATTGGTCAATAGAATTCTCTTTGTAATTCATTGGTTGCCTGCAGTAATACTTGTTATTAGCAATGCGGTATTCATATTGGGTTGAATAGTCAACATTCGATTTGCATTTAACAGGCCATCTTAAGTCGGCTTGAGCTCTATTAGACATTGATTTATAAATAATAGATGCATTTTCATAGTTCAAATATGTGTTTTGTTTTTTAGATATAGCATCTGCATCTGAGCATGTCATATAAATCACAACATCTGGTTTCATAGGTAAATCCATAATCAATTTGAATTGTTCAAGTAATGCAACTTTTTTAGTGATCATAATGGTTTTTTTCCATTTTATAACATCAGAACATGGGTCTAATAAAAATTTTGGTAATTCAACAGGAGGTTCTTCTTCTTCTTCTTCTACATGTTCTTCTTCTGGCTCTTGTTCCTCTTCCTCCTCAGCCTCCTCCTCTCCGGAGTCTTCTTCTGCAACTTTTAGACTACCTAGAGACAAGCTTATGTCATCATCTTTGTTCTTCTTTTTCTTTTTTTTCATACTGAACATAACATTGGACAGCAAATCTTCTGCTTCCAGCAATGAATCTTCATCATGTAAACTAGTAATAAGATATTTATCGTCCCAAGATGTGGTGACCAGTGGAAGTCCTGACAGAACATAACCCCTGTGATGGACAGCCGGTGATTTTATTTTTTCTTTAATGATTTGAAAAATTGTGTCATACTTGCATACCTTATTATGCCTCATGTTATAGTTGAGACATTTACCAGTTGGGCTCTTCTGTTCCATTTCATCTAGTATTACATTTCTGGGGCATAAGTGGATGCAATTCAGCTTTTTAGATATAGATTCACCCAGTGTATATGCTCCAACTCCAGGCTTACCG
This sequence comes from Thaumatotibia leucotreta, assembly GCA_025490895.1. NCBI lineage: Eukaryota > Metazoa > Arthropoda > Insecta > Lepidoptera > Tortricidae > Thaumatotibia > Thaumatotibia leucotreta. Next base: position 4,404 of record JALPQI010023768.1, on the reverse strand, counting down.
AGAATGAGAAAGCAAGTAGGCTTAGAATTTAGATACAGCTCTTGAGCATCTATGTCAGTCCAGGCATTATAATATGTTGTATTTGTTGGGAGTGGCGAGTCTGTATTATTCACCCCAACCACAGCTGCACCAAGCAGTGGAATTTTTGTGTCATTAGAAAAAGTTTCATTGGTCTTATTTACTACATCAATGCAGCCTCTTATGTTTGCACTTTTATCAATGATGACATCTTTTATACTCAATTTGTCATCTACATCTAAATTATTTTTAAATGTTTCAAACTCTATCATTTTTAACTATTTTCAGTAACACCATTAGAGGTGACATTGACAGATGACTTAAGTTTTTTTATTAGTTAATCAGTTTTCATGTAAAAACTCCTCAATAGGTGAAATAAATATGCAACCTATTTAGTAAGGCAAACTCTAAGGCATTGTAATTGATCATATTGATAGTTACAATCCAATCTACTTCAGCTAATATTCTGACAACAAATATCCCTTTATCCTGCATACCATGTTTTATGTAACACTAGTTTAACTTATCTCTCCAAAATATAAAAAAATGAATATTGCAACTACTTGTCTCATTTTAATCACCACAATTGACCCAAGAATTACATTTGGTGTAAAAATAATTATAAATTAATGAGGTATGACCCACAGCATGAAATATTTGGAAAAAGGAAATGTTAAAATAGCTAGTATGAAATATGTGAATACAATGTTAACTCTTTCATTGCCAACAAGTGCTATGCGCTGCACTTGTAGCCTATCCCGTGATTTTGTAGAGAAAATGGACCTCTCACAGAGAACTCTCTATGGGAGTTCCCAGCGCTCAATGTGTTAAGTTAGCAATGCTTATAAACATTGTTTTTTTTAGGATTGCTTAATAACAGCCTAATTGAAGTTAGTCACCTGAAAAACATGTTTACTGATAATGTGTTGACATAATATAGTGCTTACCTTGCCCCCACTTTCAGTAAATGTCAAGTTATGCTAAATTTATCATTTAATAAAGGAAAAAAATGGATACTTATTTTCATTAGGATCGATGGTGCAGAATGGGAAATTCTCTGCAGCAGCCTGGCTTTTGGTCAGCACATTGAAGAATGTAGACTTGCCCACATTCGGTACACCCACTATACCCACTTTCAAATTGGTACCCACTCTACCAATCAGAGGTTTCTTTTCAGGTTCCTCAACTTTTTTTGGTGGCATCCTAAAATTAAATACAGGGAGACATTAATATTCACTTTGGTATATCAAAGACGTTATTTTTAGCTGAACTTTGGTTTTTACAGTGACTGGGCAAGCTAGGTTGCGCTTGTACAACTTGTACATCGAGGACTCTACGAACCAAACTTAAATGGTGTCAATGGCCACTTATGGTTATTATACTTAGAAGTTTTATGTTAAATACGTTAAAGTTGTTCAAATACGTTCAACCAAAAAATGTATAACAAAACAGTGTATTTTCGACAATTTATTACTGTCGGCTAACCTCTAACACAGAGTAAATACTTAAGTAACTCACCTCGTGGATTGTATTAAGATCACCAAACACTAAAATTATTCAGTTAATATACATCAAAATTGTACTTTTAACGAGATTACCATATACCATACGGATTTTATGGCAAAACGCCGAAACTTTGCAATATGCCTTATGGGATCTATACGGTTTGCCAATGGCACATAAAATTGATAGATGTGTCAAACGTCAAAATTATTTTTTAAATATTTTAGTTCTAGCAAACTGAAATGAGCATACAGCCAGAACTGAAAAAAAAAATGTTTACAAAATCACACGAAATTCAACCATACAAGGTGCCCATAGGCAAGGGGAAGGATTTTAATGGTAGAATCCTATTCTCTGTAATATTACAATGTTACATAAAGTTTGCTGGTTTCGGAATAGTTTCAAACATTTTTTTTTAAATAAATAATTTATAACATACTCATTTTCATTTATGATCGCGTTGTTGATGCTATATACCTAATTAATTTTAAAAACACAATTCGTTGACATTCTATTATAAATCCTTGCCCCCGCATGAAATATTGAAAAGTTATTAATAATTATGTACTCTGTCCAACTAGTTTTGAGTAGAAAAGGGCGGCTAATTCTAATTCTATATGGACAACCAAGCCTAGTATTGTTAAAAGACTATTTAGTCTTAAATACTTTTAATCCTTAAAGACTCGCCAACCTTGAAGGTATACCTAAGCTTTAAAAAAATAGCGTGTGAGGTTTCAGCTCAAAAATGGTTTTGAGCCTTAACGACTCAAGTTTCTTATGAACTCTTAAGAGAAAACCTTTAACGCTCGGGCTTAATAGAGAACTCAAGCTTTAAAAACTTGGGCTCAATAAAATCCAAACCTCGAAGGCCTGAGTCAAGCGTTAAGAGCTCAAAAAGTGAGCGTCTATGTACTCGTATCTATTGTGTCGGATCCAGGATCACCTTGTATAACTAATAAATAAATATCTTGGGACATCTTACACAAATCAACCTAGTCCCACGGTAAGCTCAATTAAGGCTTGTGTTGTGGGTACCAGGCGACGATATATATAATAGATAGATACGTATAGATACTTAGATACATACACAACCATGACCAAGGAACAAACATTTGTGATAAATAAATACACAAAGAATGCCCTCGCCGGGATTCGAACCCGGAACCTCCAGCTTCGTAGGCAGGGTCACTACCAACTAGGCTACGGAGCCTGACTACTGTATAACTATATAAAACAATATTGATTTTATTTAAAGCTTTTAAGACTTTAAACGCTTCAAAACTTTATTGACATAAACCTGGGTCGCGTTTTATAAAGTTACATTTTACAAATTCACTATTTGCCTCCAACGCACGCACATATTGGCTAGAAAGAGAGGCAAACAGCAAAATTGTAACTTTATAAAACGCGACCCTGAAGGCTTTAAAGCTCGAGTCTTAAAGACTTGAGCTCACACGAAGCTTTTAATTGGAGGCTTGTACGGTCGACGCTTTAAGGTTCGAGACTTGAAGACTCAGCAGTCGCGGCTTGGGGCGTTTAGTTTAAGCCTCGAGGGTTAAATTCACAACATTACAAACAATTCTTCCCGCCTTTTTCTACGTAAAAGTACACTCGATACAAGTATATAGTATACCCGAAAAACAAAGAATTTTGGTACGTTTTTTTAAACCGTTAAATGTAAGGGAAGCTTAGTAATTGAGTTATTTAAAAAAATAAGTTTAATGACTGAACAAGTGCACCTATTACAACCTTTATTACATCCTAATATAACGATTTTTTTTCTGAAACTACCAAAAGCCGATACTAGGCAACTTCTATTAATGTCCCAAGCAACCTGTCCAATTTCACGGAACTAAAAAAAAAATACCCTGTATTAAAAACTCGAGTGAGGCATTTGCAAGCTATTAATCTAAATAAGTAGGTACCTACATTAAATTGTGAGTTCTTTAAGCAGTGATCTCACCGCGAGCTACTATGCTATGAACTATAAACACGAACAAAAGATATGCACTCCCGTGTAAATAAAAGAGACACGGCGATACTCGCCAAGCTATCACCGCCGGGCGAGTATCACAGTCTCTTTTTTTATAGCCGATAGTTCATAGCTTGGTAAGGTGTCTTTCTCGCTCGCCCTAAGGGCGCTTAGACAATTAATTCGTATAAAGATACAAACCAATTCCATGCTCATGATAAGCGACCCTAATGATGTACAAATACAAATCCCTGTAGTAGACCTCACAATATATATACAGTGTGTAAGTCTAATACGGGCGATCAATTTAACCAGGCGTGGGATTCATTAGTGTAATCATGGATTACAAGGTTTTTTTTAATTTACTCTTAATTATGACCCCCACAGAATTTTTTTAAGATTATCGGAGCAGCAATGTAGGTACAATCGACAACACAGCTGTGGATACAGACAAAGTGCCAGAAATATGTATACACACCTTTATGTCCAGGCTATAAAGTTCTGTTTACATATTTTTGGCATTTGGCCTGTGTTCACAGGTGTGTTGTCGATAGTACGAACATTTCTTATTATTGATATGGCAGTTATGTCATCTGCTTTTGAAATTGGCTGTCAACGAGTGTTTAACTCGCGTATGTTGCTCTACATTGCGCGCCGAATTATTTTGTATGGAAAATTTTGTTGCTCTAATTTTAAGTAAAAGTTATTGGAATGTACTTATTATGTCGTAAACCAACACCCGTTAAGAGCTTCGCCTGTATTAGACTTACACCCTGTATTATATAAGATGTGTCTTGGGAGTTTTATTGAGCCCCCAAAATGTCAAAATAATTGTCGTTTCCATGCACTACATCCGTATTCCGTATTGCATTCCTTATATACCTACTTTACTTCTTCTTTGGTTTTGTAGG
>JALPQI010023767.1:0-12671 GCA_025490895.1 Thaumatotibia leucotreta | reverse complement strand
CAATCCCATAGTCGACTCTTACGACGCGCACAGGAGGAGTTGGGGTGGTGATAAATGTATTCTTACTGCCGTCACCACACGGCTACAACAACTTCCAAAATAGTACCTACGCGTTTGCAATTTTAATTCTAGTGCTTCATTGCTAGAATTCAAATTACGACAAGTTTTTGTCTAAAGATGCGTTGTTCATGATAACGATAAGCGTCGATTATGGAGTATGTAGGCAATGGGTGTCAACCTTAGCATGTGCTGAAGTGTCCAGCGCTGGCTTTCAGTGTGCCCCCTGTATTATTTGTTAAAATAAAAGATATTTATTCGGTCTTCTGTTGTTTACTTATCTTTTAAATATTATTATCAATTATTCGTACAGTTAGTAATGTCTTCAGTCTCTGCTGTTCGTAATGAGAAGAGGCCGGGGATGGCTGGTGTGACATCTGTCAAGATTTCTTAAGCCGCCTTTACACCACCATATCTAATGGCCTGTTCACACTCTACTACATACACTCTTTTACAGGTCGGATAAATGAATTACTTGGTGAAGTAAAACTGGCAGATTTCATGATATCTAATCTAATCCTTGGCTTTTCTTCCGCAAGCGTGATTCTCCGAGGAGCTTTTTAGAGTTTTTAAATTTTTAGGGAGACCCAATTAGCTTGAAATGAAAAAATCTTAATTTTAGTCCGGTGGAATCTACCTAAAAACTTCCATTATTCCATTATCATGTACTTCGAGAACACAACACAATCTTGGTTTTATTTCGAACTTAAAATCTAAAGGTGCGTTCAGACCAAAAGAGCATTCGCCGTTCTATCCCCTGCTCTACGAAATCAACCAATCACGTTTTGTGTAACGATCGAATTTCGTAGAGTGGGGGGTTAGAATAGCGAATGTTCGTTTGGTCTGAATGCACGTTTAAACATCGAGATCACTTCAAATAAGTACATTTTTATGTAAAATTATTGATACGAGTATTTATTAGTATAACGTAAAAATATATCTGCGAACGTGTTTCACGATATGTGTCAAACACGTCAAATGCTATGAAAAGTCAGCCATATTTGTCTACATTTTTTCCCATTAGAAAATTCCGATCAACTTGACGAACATAAAATATTACATTTTTATAGAAAATACTCGTAAGTCTTAATCTCTAATACTAGAAATTTAATCATTTTCAATAGATACTAGGTATGGTGTCTTTGATACAAAATCGAGAAAACTTTACTAAACTTTTGTCCGTATGTTAAACAATTTTCTTTACTTATACTTACATTATTTTAATATAACTCAGCTGCTTCGATTACAATATGGCGGAATTGGCAGTAGGTACCTATACTTCTATCCCTTAAAAAACATACCGACATTTGTCAAATGTTAAAAAACCATAATTTCGTTAGTTAACGGTAGCACGTGGCGGATACACATGTCAAACTAATGTGTTTTAACGGTGACAGAAAAAAACTGACACTTCTTTTTTAAATGGGAACGGAATTATGATCAATAACAATTTAAGCTTTCTGTTAATATCGCCAAGAAAATTACGATACCTATTCACAACGTTTTTAATTTTAATTTAAAAGGACATTTATGGTATGATTTTGATTACATTGATTATACTTATACTTAGGTGTAGAATAATGATTAACTTGAAATAAACGGTTTTATAATCACAAGAGATTATTATGATAATTTAAAAAATATATGCTCGTAACCAAAAATATTTATTATTTAGGTCTTTATTTAAACTTTGTTGCACAAAATATAGAAAACTTTACAAATGGCGGGTTACTGATTGTCTCCTGTTCGCTGCCGCCGCGATTTGGGCTCTACTTTTCACTTACAATCAGGTGGAGTGGAGCCACTTTGTTGTGCCAACATAAAAAAAAAATGGCGGGGTTAATTTAATGCTAAAAGGCATTCTCTTCTAGTCAACCATTGGGCTAAACAGAGACATTTTAGTTGGTGATCAACTCGTATAAGTAATATCTAAAGATATAGATAGTAATACATACCAAATGTCTATAAAAATAACTACAATTAAATACTACCACTTAAATATATAATAATTTAATAAACTAATACACACTTTATTTTAGTATTGAAATGTCACAAAATCCTTAAAAAAGAAGATCAACGTTTTCGCTTATTGAATTTTCGTTCATGACGTTACACCCGGAGTCTGCCTGCGACCACGGGTGTACAGTCTGGCAAAAAAGAGTAGAAATTAAAAAGTGGCAGCATTGTAGTGTCATCCCGTTTTCTTACGCATATTTGAAAGGGACGACATTACGATGTTGCTACTTATTAATTTCTACTCTTTTTTGCGAAACTGTAAGGGTGTACGTCATGCCCGAAATATCCCGATAATATTAAACGTATGTTTACGCGATTAAGTCTCGTTTGTCTTTAAAATATGCGTGATGATCGTGAAAGTATATTATATTGTTATTGATTTAAATATATCTTAAAACCTCTTTAGCTATTAAAAGAAACCCCAAGAAATACATTAAAACATACCTATCAGATCTATTCTTAAGTACATATTTTGCGGTAGTTTAGATATAGAGGTAGAAAAACGTATTACATTGTTCGACTTTTTTCACTCTGAATATCAATAAAGCTCATGTTAAATATCTTTTTTTTTAGAAACAGTCCACTGTCGAAAGTACCTAACCATTTAAAAAACGTACGTACATAAAAGTAACGCCTTTAAATCCTTTCGCCGAAAATAAGAAAAAAGGTATCGGAGCGAAAGAGACGAAAAACATTCTAAAAGAGAATTTAGGGCACCTGCCGTTGATTTTAACATGTGAATGCTAATTGGCTGGGTCCGGGAATCGAACCCGCGGCGTTAATAAATTGAAAGGTCACGGGACGTTAGTAAAATAGTCGTATCCGTGGGACGACGATATTTGGGATGGGCCAAAATCATTTTCAAGTTAGTAGGTGTATTAGTGTTGTTTATATTTTAAATATTAGATGTCAGATACCAAAGAAAAATAGCGAATTTGAACCCACGTCCTCGGCTTTCGCAACTGATGAGTGGATACCTAAACCATTCGGCTACTCCAGCTATGGACTAGGTACTAGACGCAGAAATTCGAACAGTAAACTTCGGCATTTTTCTTTGGTATTATGACATCTAATATTAAAATTTATATACCTACATAATCTCTCCTATTATCTATGCGTATAGACGCATTAGGAGGTAAATGCCCATAATCGCCACGCTGGGCAAGCGGATTGGCGATCGCAGTAATGTGTCCACTATGACGACGCTACTGCCCATCATCAATCTTGTGTCAATGGTCAGTGACACTTCAATCCCTTAGTTGACTCTTACGACACCCGCAGGAGGAGTTGGGGTGGTGACAAATGTATTCTTACTGCCGTCACCACATGCCAACACTCCAGCTTACTAAACGGAAATTCGATCGTAACTGGTTACCATCAATCAGGCCGTATGTTTGTTTGTCACCATCGTTACATGAGAAAATTCTAAAATACGTTTTTTTACAGTTTACTAATAAACTTTTAAATATCAAATTTCTATGTCATTATGAATAGGTATCCTATGGTAGTGTCGGGGTTCTCTATTGGGGTTGGTTCTCGGGGTGTCTCGTAATTAATTAATACGAAAGACAGTAAACCACTATTTATTTAATTATAATGCACACAGTACATGATAGATATACAGTTGACGTTCATTGCCCAAAAGAGTGATGGGGTGGAGCGGTTGGCGTTTATTTACCACACCTATTCATAATGACATAGTGATAAGACTAAAAAAATACAAATTAACAAAAATAAGAGCTAAAGCGATCAAGAAATCGATCAAGTATGGCCGATCGATAATATTATTATAGCAGTGACCTTTGGTTTTGTTCTGTTTGGGATCACTAGGGTTCTCAACCTGTTTAGTGTATCATCGACCGACCGTGCCCTTGTCTTGTACAGTCAGTAGGGCTTACAATTCGAGTCTATATTAATTCGCATAATTTATTACGCATACTTCAAATTGGCATAGCGTTGTTAAGCATACTATTTAAGTGGCATAAGCATAATTTCGCATAAACGATTACGCATAATGTATTTACGTATAACGTAAACTATCATAACGATGATTTGGAATAATTAGGATGAGCATAATACTAATTGGTATACTTAATGAAAGGTATAAAATATAATAGATAAAATAATAATGACCGATCATAGATTGCGTAGCGAAATCAATACAATATACCAAATATTTTTGGTATATTGTATTTGTTGGTATGTTAAATGTTTGGTATATTAATACGTAATAATCGACAAGTTACTGTCGATTAGTACGTATTAATAATATTATTAATTTATTATATACTATATATTGCTTCCAATTTAAAACTAGTTTAGACTTTTCTTTTACTCGTACTTGTGCGTAGGTATAGTTAATGTTTAGGTCTTGACATATTTTATACCACATGACATACATGTATACCTACTTATATTTTTATAGTAAATATTGATTAGCAATTTATAATGTTCATAAATACGGCGTGTGCATTTTATACGGGATACAGTTATGGTTTTGTGATCGTAGAAATCATGGTATAAGTAAATAGGTTCCCTAGATCCTATTTTAAGCATCATTCAAATATACGCCCATATTTAATACAGAGTTATTTTATTTTATTTTATGCGTACCGCACTCTGTACGTGGGCCTCATGCGCCTACCAAGATGTGATTTCTTTACTAACAAAATTGATTATTAAATACCTAATGTTTTATTTAATTGAATGTATCTGACGTGTTGATTAGGATGTGTAGGAGATATCGACGAAAGCTAGGCTTCAACTTCGCTTCGTCGCTCCTGCTTATTAGTCTTTTGAACTTAACCTTACTGTCTTGGTTTTACCCTGATCTGCCTCATTCGCTTGATTTCTAAGTTTATGCTAATCCATATTTAGGACGAATAAAGTTATATTTAATAATGTTATGCATATTTCAATTATGCATAATCAGTAATATGCGTATTAAGCATTATGGAATTTTATTATTTTGCCTATTCAATATTATGCTTAATTATTTATGCCAAATCCGTTATGCGAATTCATATTAGGACTATTAATATTAGGCAAATTAAAGGGGACCCCTTACAGAGTCTATATTAATTCGCATAATTTATTACGCATACTTCAAATTGGCATAGCGTTGTTAAGCATACTATTTAAGTGGCATAAGCATAATTTCGCATAAACGATTACGCATAATGTATTTACGTATAACGTAAACTATCATAACGATGATTTGGAATAATTAGGATGAGCATAATACTAATTGGTATACTTAATGAAAGGTATAAAATATAATAGATAAAATAATAATGACCGATCATAGATTGCGTAGCGAAATCAATACAATATACCAAATATTTTTGGTATATTGTATTTGTTGGTATGTTAAATGTTTGGTATATTAATACGTAATAATCGACAAGTTACTGTCGATTAGTACGTATTAATAATATTATTAATTTATTATATACTATATATTGCTTCCAATTTAAAACTAGTTTAGACTTTTCTTTTACTCGTACTTGTGCGTAGGTATAGTTAATGTTTAGGTCTTGACATATTTTATACCACATGACATACATGTATACCTACTTATATTTTTATAGTAAATATTGATTAGCAATTTATAATGTTCATAAATACGGCGTGTGCATTTTATACGGGATACAGTTATGGTTTTGTGATCGTAGAAATCATGGTATAAGTAAATAGGTTCCCTAGATCCTATTTTAAGCATCATTCAAATATACGCCCATATTTAATACAGAGTTATTTTATTTTATTTTATGCGTACCGCACTCTGTACGTGGGCCTCATGCGCCTACCAAGATGTGATTTCTTTACTAACAAAATTGATTATTAAATACCTAATGTTTTATTTAATTGAATGTATCTGACGTGTTGATTAGGATGTGTAGGAGATATCGACGAAAGCTAGGCTTCAACTTCGCTTCGTCGCTCCTGCTTATTAGTCTTTTGAACTTAACCTTACTGTCTTGGTTTTACCCTGATCTGCCTCATTCGCTTGATTTCTAAGTTTATGCTAATCCATATTTAGGACGAATAAAGTTATATTTAATAATGTTATGCATATTTCAATTATGCATAATCAGTAATATGCGTATTAAGCATTATGGAATTTTATTATTTTGCCTATTCAATATTATGCTTAATTATTTATGCCAAATCCGTTATGCGAATTCATATTAGGACTATTAATATTAGGCAAATTAAAGGGGACCCCTTACAATTCGAATATTCGGTTCATTTTAGTATTCGGGTAATACGGTATGAGATATTCGAATATTTATTTACCCACTAAATTACAATTTTGACACTATGGCGACCATTAGGTACAGGTTTAATTATTAATTACAAATTCCGCATCAGGCCATTTTCATGAAATTCTGGTATATCTTGTAAAACAAGATTTGAAACTTTAGGTTCTTGGGGCCCCAGCGCACGCAAATTGTTTGCTGAGATCGCGAAACGTCTGGTTGATGTAACTAGAGACCGAAGAGCTGGCGACTTCCTCGCACAACGCATCAGTATTGCGAATATTGCGATACAGCGAGGAAATGCCGCCAGCATCCTCGGTACAATGCCACAAGGGCCAATCTTAGATATAGGTTAGGTTAAGTAGATTAGTTAGATTTAATCTATGTACATAAATTGTAGTTTTGAAAATAAATATATTAAAAAAAGATTTACCTAAATTAACTAAGCGGAGTCCGAATTCCACTATGTTAATTAAGGGTCCACGGAAAAAAACATGTCCAGTGCTTCAAAAAATCACGGCAAGTTCACACCTTATTCTGTTAAAAGTAAGGTGGTTTTTCCTTCTGTAATTTGAATTGACTAGACATATATTGATTTAAACTTTCACGATTATCACTCATATTTTAAAGACAAACGGGTCATAATCGCGTAAACTTATGTTTAATTATATCCTGACGTTTCGGGCATGACGTTACACCCGTGGTCGCAGGCAGACTCAAAAAGCTCAAAAGGGGTCTGCCTGCGACCTTGGGTGTAGGTAACGTCATGCCCGAAACGTCAGGATTTGTTCTTTCCGTGGAACCTTCAAATAAGCCCATTTGAAAAGACACTCCTCAAATGTTTTATATATACAAATACATAGCACACATATCAAAATTAAAATGCAGGTGCAAAACCCAATTTAGGCAATCATTGGCCCGAAGTTGTCGACCGATAATGGTTGTAGGTTAATTCAGTGTCTTAAAATAAATTTAGAAGCTACAGTGTGCAGCCGAATTATATAAGCGAGCAAAGTGTTCAAATTACTTATACCAATCGTCGGTAGTATACAAAAAAATGTAAACAAATATGGCTGACTTTCCATAGGATTTGACGTCTACAAAATATATCGTACCCATAAAGGCACATAATAAATTTAGAGTAAAATACGTTCCTTAATAAAAAAAAATGGCAGTCAATAGAAATTGCTAAGAATATATACAAACTGGTCAAAGAATTAACCATTATCTACTTAGCACTATTTTTTATTTATATATTGTGTATTTTTCCCGATTTTTTTGTTTTATTATAAATACAAAATAGTGCTATATCTTTTATCTTTTCTGATGTTGTAAAATAAATGATTGTTTCACCATGTTTTTTTTTCGTATTAAAAAAACATTGGATACTACCTACTCAAGTAAATATGTTCGCTCAGAAGTTATTTTCAGCAACTAATTTAATTTTGTGTGATGACATAATGTAATAAAACCTATTGTAAAATATACATAGGACTGATGATGATTTTCGGAAACAAATCAATAAATATTACCACTCTCATGCTAGAAAAGTATGAAGCGGACAGAGGACAGTATTTTCTTACCTGCCGTCCCCATAATTGAACTCGTAAGCTAGAACCTAATAGAAGCCTATTAGTAACCAGGTCTAGACCCCCGATAGACTATAATTGGTCTGGAATGTATCCCACCATTGTGCCCCGTTCCCACAGGACGCCATCTTGATTTCGCCGCGCCGGTTGCGCTCGAATTTTGAATTTATTCCTAATGGTTTTCGCAATGTTTTTCGCTATTGGGTTTGGTTGTTTTAAGGTTTTAACTACACAGATTCGCAACTTACTAATAAGTCACCCTTATAGCTAACTGCATAGAAAGTACTAAAATAATAGGGAAATGCTAAAGTCAGACTAAATGTTCTGAGATTCCGCATGTACATAGGTAGAATCGATAAAAATGTATACCTACGTATAAATACTTGATGCGAGTCTAATATAAAGACAGGTGCTTTATTTAAGGATAGGATATTTATATACTTATAGCTAACTGCATAGAAAGTACTAAAATAATAGGGAAATGCTAAAGTCAGACTAAATGTTCTGAGATTCCGCATGTACATAGGTAGAATCGATAAAAATGTATACCTACGTATAAATACTTGATGTGAGTCGAATATAAAGATAGGTGCTTTATTTAAGGATAGGATATTTGAAATATTTCTTTGCGAATATACTCAACACATATTTTTATAAGTATTAACGGGTTTGAATAAAATACGTCAACAATTATGACCAAACTTATAACCTAAAATTGTCACACAATTTTTACAGATTGTTTTATTGGTAGGTATTTGAAATCGCAATAAAGCATCCCGCTCGTGTGATTTTTCGAAATTAGATTAACTAATATAATCTGCTAAAATTTTAACAAAATATACCTACCACAATTAGGACGAGCGAGAGCGGTCGAACCACATAGTCCCTGACGTCATCCTTTCTACAGAAACCGAGAGGCGTTTCCTGAATATGCTAATAACTACAAAACCGGTGATTTAATAAAGTAGAAAACTACAGAATACAGTGTGTAAATATGGTACGGGCAGTAAATTAAACCATGTTCAGAGAGTGACAGAGACAAATCCTCGAAATATACAGTTTTCGAAGTTCGCGGTAGGGCTGCTGACATATGATTGATTAGTGATGGGTGCCCTATAATTTCCCCATCTTACTATGGGGAAAGTTACCATTTGGGAACATTCCCCAATTTTCCCATACCTACTGTGTTGTGTAACTTACCGGGAATGACCGATCACTACATAATATTATGATTCATACATTAGCGTAGGAAATCAAAAACAAGGGAACTTCCTTCTTGAATTAGGATTTTCTACTCAAAGAACTGTTGTCGATCGGATCTCTTAGTCCATAATGTTTGAAAAAGTTTCGCTTTTTTTTCGCATCTCAAAATACTTTATGTTGAATTTCTCGAAGTCAAGAAAGCTCAAGCTTTTACTTTCTGTCCCGTACAAACTCGCACATTGGTGTGAGCGAGAGGGATCGAAATAAAGTTTGCAGTAAACGCTAGTTTGTAAGCACCCTAGTCCAAGGTGTCTATAAATTTCTAAAAAATGTATTGTTAATGTTAACCCGTCACGCTTGCTCAGATATTTTAACACGCCGACTGTCCAAAGATAACTGGTTCCCGAACAGATTCCGAGCACAACGTGATCATGAGATAATTTCGAGTAATTAAAAACTTGATATGATCCGTGGTCACGAGACCAATAAAACTTTTTTATAGTATAATTACAGTTGCTATGTCGGTTATCTGTTCAAATGATAGTCATTTAATATAATTACATTATTATTTAAAAGTAAACTTAAAACTAAGAAATAAGTGAGTCTTGAAAAGACAAAATAAGCCTTGAACATATTCTATGCCTTGATATTAAAAAAATATATCAAACCATTTGAGATCATGCTATTTCCAACTCGTATTGTTATCTGGTGGAAATTGTAATAATTAGGATAATCTGAGAAGTCAGTTCAAACGTAAAAAAATTCAGAATAACTCAGAAATAACTACATACCTACGTCAATTTTAAAAACTTCAGCTGAAACTGAGCTTTTTTTGGACTTGCTACTAGAACTATTATTATTCTGAAATTTTTCTTGTAATAACAGGTTGTATATCGGATGGATTGTACAGGTTTGTCTACACTTTAAAAACTCTGAAAGCACATTTAATTTATACATAATATTTCGACTTTAACCCTTGAACTTGTAACCCAAAACTATCCGGACCAGACCCAACAATATTTGTTCCAAGGAATTCCTACACTTGTCAAAAAGCAAATAGTCTATACAAAGACTTCGGAAAGTAAAAAGTAGAGGAAGAAAACAAAAGGTCTAGCGAGAGGTGCATACGAATGCGACGATACTGTCACACAGAAGAATAAAGGCCTAAGAACATGTGAGAGAATGCTTTTACTCCCTTTTTCCACGAATACTACGCTCAACCGACTACGGCATAAAATAAATCATTATGTATTCGAAACACGGCATACTCGATAATAATAGACAGCCAGGGTTGACTAAAGTTACATCACGCTCGGGACTCTTTCAAGAAACCCTAACGATGCTTTACGCTATAAACAGATATTAAAATACCACAGACGGAATTAATGCAAGTTAACATCGGCACTCAATTAAATAATTCGAGAAAAAACCGGCCAATGGCATGTCGGGCCATGCTTAATCTAGGGTTCCGTGGTTATTCAAAAACTGGTCAACCTATCAAGTTTAAAATAATTTTCCTAGAAAGTTTTTATAAAGTGTAAAGTTTTTTGAGACGTGTTTCATATTTTTTAAACTTATTCTTCAAACGTTAGAGAGTCCCGGGAGCACAATTTGTTTTGCTTTCCGAGCGATTATTTCTGAAAATATTGACATAATCAAAAAAATATTTTAGTAAACCCCTATTTTAAATACCTAATATCCAACAATATACTCGTATCAAATGGTTAGGGTTTCAATGAAAAAACTTACCACTTCACGTGTATTTTACCCTAATAAAACACTTTTTTCACTTTTTATATTACCACTTTGTCGTTGTGATTGATTCACAGTCAAATTAAAACTATTCTTTATTCAAGTAAGCTTATTAATAAGCATTTTCGAATCGTCTGACATTATCAAGAGAGAGAAAAAAAATCTACTTTTACATATAAGTACCTGCTTACCAAATTTTAATTTTCTAACTACGTACCAATTTGGTAGTGCTAACAGTCTCTGAGATTATCCGCAGACAGACAGACATGGCGAAACTAAGTTCCTAGTAGACGGAACCCTAAAAAGCTCACGTGAGAGCTTTACAAAAAGCTGACACCCCTAGCGATCCAGTTGAGCAAACGCTGCGCGCCGCTGCGCCCGCGCCGGGAGCGAGGGGGACGGGCGCGCGCTCCCACGGGAGGGAGCGAGACGGGCAGGCTGCGGCGGATGCTAGGGTTTCCGATCGTTGACTCCTCTCAAGGCCACTGCAAGTTCTTGTGCAGTGTCATCGCGCGGAGGGAGAGTTTTCGCTGTATTACGGCCAAGGGTACGTTGCGTCAGACATTCGGCCAGACAGTACATACTTACACACAAGATATACACCTATACCGTGTCAGCGACAACAAATTCGTTCAATAGTTTCGTTCGCTGCAGTTTCCAATTTGTTTCTAATTAGAAATGTGGGAACTCTTCCCGTGGGTGTCGTAAAGGTGCGTTTAAACCAAAAGAGCATTCGCTGTTCTAGCGCCCGTTCTAAGAAATCAACCAATCACGTTTTGTGTACCGATCGAATTTCGTAGAGTGGGAGGTTAGAACAGCGAATGCTCTTTTAGTTTAACCGCACCTTAAGAAGCATTGAAGTGTCACTGAACAATTTATTTATCGAAGATTAATGGGCAGCAGTATCATGAATCATAGTGGACACATTACTGCGATCGCCAATCCATTTGCCCAGCGTGGCGATTATGGGCATTTACCTCCTAATGCGTACATACGCATATAGGCTAAGGAGAGGCCGTTGTCCAGCTGTGGACTGATATAGGCTGATGATGTATGTATGTATCTAAAGGTGCATTCAGACCAAACGAGCATTCGCTATTCTAACCTCCTACTATACGAAATTCGATCATTACACAAAACGTGATTCATTAATTTCGTAGAATGGGGAATAGAATAGCGAAAGCTCGTTTAGTCTGAATGCACCTTAACAATGAGCAAGTTGTAGAACATTCTCAAAATTATCTACAATTGCTGGAAATGTTCATGAAAAATCTTGCAATTTCCCATTGAGAACATTATTTTTCAGTTGGATTATTCAAGTCAAACTATTCTTCATTTGAAGCCTATAAATTTATTATATATTACGCTACGGTCCCAATAGTTGACTTGAATATAGATATTGTAGACATACCATACTGTAGACGTACCATGGGTTGGAAAGTAAAGAATACGTTAGGTTTTACTCGATATGTAATGCATTCTATCGCGTTCTCACTGACATAATTATCGGAGCGAGCGCGATGGCCAGCTGGTACGGTTTTGCAAGTATCGGTAACGTGAAGGTGGATTTAGACGAAACGAGCGATTGTCCTTCTATCCCCACTCTACGAAATTCGTTCGTACACAATCGTCGAAATTCGTTGATTTCTTAAGGTGCGGTTAAACTAAAAGAGCATTCGCTGTTCTAACCTCCCACTCTACGAAATTCGATCGGTACACAAAACCTGATTGGTTGATTTCTTAGAACGGGCGCTAGAACAGCGAATGCTCTTTTAGTTTAGCCGCACCTTTA
>JALPQI010023766.1:0-21844 GCA_025490895.1 Thaumatotibia leucotreta | reverse complement strand
GCCCTCCCGGTGACCGCACAGTTACTTCGGCATGTCTTATCAGTAAGGTCCGACCGAGACCCATATTTTAGTCTCGACCGAGACCGAGACCGAGAATAAATTGATTCTCGGCCGAGACCGAGACTTGGTAGAAAGGATAAAAAATAAATAAATTACATAAAAAGTGCCTAGCAAATTCCTATAGTAAGTCCAACGTCAAACTAAATACAGAAACTTTCTTGGATATTTTCTTTTTTTCAATTTTTTTTATGTAGGTACCCCAAAAACCGGTATCCGAATTTTAGGTATTTTTATCTATAGTATGATAGGGGTCGCTTACTCTAAATTATTCCTTCCGTTCATTTATAAAGTGAAATTGAAGTCAGTTCATGTCAATACGACACCAACAAAATCGTAGTAAGTTCGCGAGATGGCGTCAAGCTCGCCAATTACAGCTCATTACGAATCTCGGCCACGGCCGAGAGTCCCGGCCATTTTTGGCCGAGAATGCCGAGACCGAGACCGAGATCTCGGTCGGACCTTACTTATCAGGTAGCGCTATACGAGCACAGACTGTAGTACTAACGCGTTTGTTTCATACATTTTATCGCCACTTTCTGAGGAGTAGACCACATTTTAACGCGAGAGGGAAGGCTTTTAAAAAAATAATAAAATAATGTATCGTTTTTCAGCACGCTGGCGACCCCATATCAGCATACCAATGGTTGGAAGAAGCTCAAGCCATGGACACAGCGGACCGCTACGTGAACAGCAAGTGTGCGCGGTACATGCTGCGCGCCGGTCACGTGACCCGCGCCGAGGAGATGTGCGCCAAGTTCACCAGAGAAGGTGTGTGCTAGGGCAGGTATATGTGTCCCAGTGGCTGCAGCCATGGACACAGCGGACCGCTACGTGAACAGCAAGTGTGCGCGGTACATGCTGCGCGCCGGTCACGTGACCCGCGCCGAGGAGATGTGCGCCAAGTTCACCAGAGAAGGGTGTGTGCTAGGGCAGGTATATGTGTCCCAGTGGCTGCAGCCATGGACACAGCGGACCGCTACGTGAACAGCAAGTGTGCGCGGTACATGCTGCGCGCCGGTCACGTGACCCGCGCCGAGGAGATGTGCGCCAAGTTCACCAGAGAAGGTGTGTGCTAGGGCAGGTATATGTGTCCCAGTGGCTGCAGCCATGGACACAGCGGACCGCTACGTGAACAGCAAGTGTGCGCGGTACATGCTGCGCGCCGGTCACGTGACCCGCGCCGAGGAGATGTGCGCCAAGTTCACCAGAGAAGGTGTGTGCTAGGGCAGGTATATGTGTCCCAGTGGCTGCAGCCATGGACACAGCGGACCGCTACGTGAACAGCAAGTGTGCGCGGGTACATGCTGCGCGCCGGTCACGTGACCCGCGCCGAGGAGATGTGCGCCAAGTTCACCAGAGAAGGTGTGTGCTAGGGCAGGTATATGTGTCCCAGTGGCTGCAGCCATGGACACAGACAATGACATTAAATAATAAATGGACGCACAGAGCCAAACAAAAAAACCAAGAAAAGTGGCACTAAAAGTCATTTCTATCATGTTTCAGTTGAAGCTAATAACGCTCACTTACAATAAACTATAATAAAAAAAAACTCAAAGAATAAAAAAACTTTGTGAAGTGAGCAATAAGTGTCCAATTTGCGAACAACACCGCAAAATAGTAGAAACTTTTTAACCGACTTCAAAAAGGAGGAGGTTTACAATTCGTCGAAATCTTTTTTTTTTTTTATGTATGTTCCCCGATTACTCGAAGACGCGTGGACCGATTTGAAAAATTCTTTTTTTGTTTGAAAGGGTATACCGTCTAGTTGGTCCCATTGTCACCGAATCCAGATCTGATGATGGGATCCTGGAGAAATCGAGGGAACTCTTCAAATGTTGTAGGCACACATGACATTTTTTATTTATTTTCGAAGACTAATGAAGTATTTGCGACTAGTCATGAACGTCTTCAGTTGGTGATCTGATGATGGAAGGTACAACTCCTTAGCAATTAGGAGTTGGGGGATAATTCTTTTAATATAATATATTTCGTGTATTTTGGAAGCTATTCGAGTATTTGCCTTTAGGTGGGCATCCTTTCATATTGGTGAGCTGATGATGGAAGGTACAACTCCTTAGAGATTAAGAGTTGGGGGATAATTCTTTAAATATATCATATTTCATGTATTTTGGAAGCTATTTGAGTATTTGCCTTTAGGTGGTCATAGTCTCATGCTGGTGAGCTGATGATGAAAGGAATAACTCCTTAACGATTAGGGGTTGGAAGATCATTCTTTGAATATAACAACTGTCATACATTTTCGAGATCTATTCAAGTGTTTGCTTAGTAGTTATGACATGTTGATTAGCGGTTAGTGATTCTTTAAATTATATAGGCATGCTGAGGCTGTTACCTGTAATCTTTGAAATGATTGTTGTTGTATTCATATAAGTTCGCCAGTTCAGGTTTTCTAGCCTACTACAGTGCAGTACATTCTAATTATAAGTATTTAGAGCATACTAAATAACGATTTTATATTCACACTACTAAAAAGCAAAAAATAAAATATTTTAAAAATAAAAATAAAACCGCCTTCAAAAATTCACCCGAACTAAAAATTAAAAAATAATTTTGGTTACTACTACTTCGGATTTCCTACCCAAACCTTTAAACCTTTTATCGTATTCATTGAAATAAAATATATTGGCTAGGTACCCTACAGCTTTCTTAGAAGTCGGTGCCAAGCCAAATACGTTCATAGGTACCTATATATATATTAGATAGAGCTTTGTAACTTACTGTCACTCCGATTACACTTTTATCAACAGAATGGTCTGCCTCCTCAGTCGTTTTGATGAAAGCATAACCGGAATGACAGTAAGTTACAAAGCTCTATTAAATACATATAAGTACTCGCGAAGTGAACATATTTGGCTTGGCACCGACTTCTAAGAAAGCTGTAGGGTACCTAGCCTATATATTTTATTTCAATGAATACGATAAAAGGTTTAAAGGTTTGGGTAGGAAATCCGAAGTAGTAGTAACCAAAATTATTTTTTAATTTTTAGTTCGGGTGAATTTTTGAAGGCGGTTTTATTTTTATTTTTAACATATTTTATTTTTTTTATGTTTAAGGAATAATGATGCTATACCGTAAGGTGACCAAATGTCAACTGTCAGAACTGAATAGCGGAGCAAAAGGACCGCAATATTTACTTCTGCAGCCCATTTTTTGGGGCCATTTTTTTGAGCTGTTTGGGGATCCACTTATATATTCTAAATCAATGGACACAGCGGACCGCTAGCTGTCCCAGCTGCCACGGACCTCAATGAAAACAGCAAACTGTTGAAGTATTTAGCAGCATGAACTACTTTGTCGGTCTTGCGAGGGCCTACCGAAGTATTGTTTCTGTCTCGCACTTGTAAATTCGAACGCAAGTGTGACAGGGACGCGACATGTTAATCGTACTTCGGCATTCGTAAGGAACACGGGATCATCATAAGTAGGGGTCGGAACTATGGGTGCAAAACTTTAACAAAACTTTAAAATTGACATATTGGGACACTTTAGCCAAGAAAAATAGAAATATTGTTGAAAACTCTGTATCCAATTTTATTCCCTGTCTCGGAATCTTCAACTTACAATGTGTGGGTGTGTAGATTTGTATATTTTATGGATGTATGTGCTATGTCAAGTCCATTTGAGAAGTTTTGTTAAAGTTTTGCACCCATAGTTTCTACCCCTAATCATAAGTCATTACGGTAATCAGGGTTCGGAACCGGTTTTTAAGAAAAATCTCGAAATAGCCCAAGTTTTTTAAAATGTTAGTACCCTTTATGTACTACTCAATATTTTATGTAATTAACGACATCTTATTTCTAAATTACTCCATTAACAAGGAATTTATACGCCGAAGAACGAGAAAAGAATCGTTATTTTGCATGGAGAAAATACCGGTATCCGATCCCTGATGATTGTCAAAGAGAATGTGTAGGAAAAAAATGTAAATTAGATTTAAATAATGAGCCGTTTTAAAAAGTTTTTATATGAATTCTATTTAAATATTTATCACAGGGGTTACTCACGTAATTTAACGTAATTTTACGTAATTTGTTTGGAGTACGCGTTGGGCTTTGGTCGTGGGTACTCCATGATGAGGATCCTCTAAATGGATCGAAACATGTCGAGCAAATATCGACTTAAATTACGTGAGTAACCCGTGTGATAAATATTTAAGTATTAATATTTAAGAATCCTACTCAGAATCACGAGTGAGAAAGAAAAAAATCGCTTAGAATTCATGGATAAATCTCATGCAACAACTTTAATTAAAATGGCCCATTTGACATTCCATATAATGTTCTTTTTGCAATTCAAGTTACTATTCTTTGATTTTAATCGTAATCCAATGCCTATAATAAATGACCCTTTATTGTATTAGGTGTACCGGCCACAGAAAACCTGAACGAAATGCAGTGTATGTGGTTCCAAACGGAGGCGGCGGCGGCCTACCAGCGAGCCCACCAGTGGGGCGAGGCGCTCAAGAAAGCACACGAAGTTGATAGGGTAAGCTAATTTCATATAATGATCGCTGACATTGCGTTAATTGCATTTTTTCTAAAGTGAGCTAAAATAAGCACTATATTTCAATCGAAATTGTATTTGAACAGGGATACAGTTATAATAGTATTTTATGCAACCCTTGTAGAGAGGACAAAAAAGGTGAGTGGCGTGGCTAACAATTTGAGGCGAAGCCGAAAATTGTTATTAAAGACGCCACGAGCATTTTTTGACTCAGTTAAACAATGTTGCATACGATACTTTTTCTACGACCACACATTTATTTTTAAATAAAATTGTAAATTTTAGAAATATTCTTAGTCAACAACGATTTTATTAATCATCAAGGTCGGGCGGGAGACCTCAAAATTAAAAAAGAAAACTCGTCTATGGTTTACTATTCATCAGATTTTTTTTTTAATTAGGTTGCCAGCCATATATTTCATTAAGTATTGTATACACGAGGTGTCTTAAAATGCAAAAAACGCACTGCGTGTAAACCCGAATGCGTTTATAGGGAATAGACAATATAGACTTATATTGACATCTGTAAGGTAGGGGCTTAATGGTGTGTTCACGACCATGTAAATGACAAATAAAAGTACGGGAGTAGAAAAAATCTCTTTTATTGTGACCCTTTGTCACTCCCGAATATGTGAGAAAGAGAATGAAGCAGTGGAAACGCCAATAGAACGAACCTATGTCGTAATGTGTCGGTATATAGTTGTAATGTGGTATTAAAAATTTTTGGCTGATTGTACCAGAGATAAAAGTGTACGGCTGTAATTTAAATTCATCCATGAGATAAAGTTATCATTATCCTAATGACTGGTTGCATTTATCTGACAGATATGTAGTGAAATAGGCCTTTAGTTTCTTAAATTTTAGAAATTGAATTTTATGTACATGCGTATCAGTCTATATTGCTCTGTAAGATTTATTTAATCATAATCATTTATTTGCATATAAAAAGGGTTTTACATAATATATATTTATCGATCTTTGGCGTTGAACTCGAGGTGAAAAACGAAAATAGTTCGGTACACCATACTAAATATAGAATATAAGTACCTATTTGACAATTTTAGTTTCGTAGTATGAGCTAGATTTGAAATATTGAAATGTTAATAAAATTATTTTTTTGTCATTTAATCCAGAAAGAATACACGGTTATGCAATGTTTTTACCATAAATAAAGTGGATTTACGTAAATATTTCATTCTTAATTGTCGTTTCAAAACCGACATCGAAGTTAACGTTTTTGGTGAGAGTTAAGATAATCGGGTGTCCCTAGAAGTGAAAATGCCCATCAACGCCGACAGTACGCGAGCGGTCGCAAAAAAAATCCGCCTAACACGTTCCTATTCTCTTCCAGCACTTCTCAGAAATAATGGAAGACCAATTCGACTTCCACTCATACTGCATGCGCAAAATGACGCTCCGCTCCTACGTGGGGCTACTCCGGCTGGAGGATGTACTACGGGCGCACCCCTTCTACTGCACCGCCGCGCGCGCCGCCATCGCCGTGTACCTGCGGCTCTACGCGTGCCCGCTGCAGGACTCCGTGCAGCCGCAGGAGCCCGACACAGGTACGTCCACACGTGGGGCTACTCCGGCTGGAGGATGTACTACGACACCCCTTCTACTGCACCGCCATCGCCGTGTACCTGCGGCTCTACGCGTGCCCGCTGCAGGACTCCGTGCAGCCGCAGGAGCCCGACACAGGTACGTCCATACGTGGGGCTACTCCGGCTGGAGGATGTACTACGACACCCCTTCTACTGCACCGCCATCGCCGTGTACCTGCGGCTCTACGCGTGCCCGCTGCAGGACTCCGTGCAGCCGCAGGAGCCCGACACAGGTACGTCCATACGTGGGGCTACTCCGGCTGGAGGATGTACTACGACACCCCTTCTACTGCACCGCCATCGCCGTGTACCTGCGGCTCTACGCGTGCCCGCTGCAGGACTCCGTGCAGCCGCAGGAGCCCGACACAGGTACGTCCATACGTGGGGCTACTCCGGCTGGAGGATGTACTACGACACCCCTTCTACTGCACCGCCATCGCCGTGTACCTGCGGCTCTACGCGTGCCCGCTGCAGGACTCCGTGCAGCCGCAGGAGCCCGACACAGGTACGTCCATACGTGGGGCTACTCCGGCTGGAGGATGTACTACGACACCCCTTCTACTGCACCGCCATCGCCGTGTACCTGCGGCTCTACGCGTGCCCGCTGCAGGACTCCGTGCAGCCGCAGGAGCCCGACACAGGTACGTCCACACGTGGGGCTACTCCGGCTGGAGGATGTACTACGACACCCCTTCTACTGCACCGCCATCGCCGTGTACCTGCGGCTCTACGCGTGCCCGCTGCAGGACTCCGTGCAGCCGCAGGAGCCCGACACAGGTACGTCCACACGTGGGGCTACTCCGGCTGGAGGATGTACTACGACACCCCTTCTACTGCACCGCCATCGCCGTGTACCTGCGGCTCTACGCGTGCCCGCTGCAGGACTCCGTGCAGCCGCAGGAGCCCGACACAGGTACGTCCACACGTGGGGCTACTCCGGCTGGAGGATGTACTACGACACCCCTTCTACTGCACCGCCATCGCCGTGTACCTGCGGCTCTACGCGTGCCCGCTGCAGGACTCCGTGCAGCCGCAGGAGCCCGACACAGGTACGTCCACACGTGGGGCTACTCCGGCTGGAGGATGTACTACGACACCCCTTCTACTGCACCGCCATCGCCGTGTACCTGCGGCTCTACGCGTGCCCGCTGCAGGACTCCGTGCAGCCGCAGGAGCCCGACACAGGTACGTCCACACGTGGGGCTACTCCGGCTGGAGGATGTACTACGACACCCCTTCTACTGCACCGCCATCGCCGTGTACCTGCGGCTCTACGCGTGCCCGCTGCAGGACTCCGTGCAGCCGCAGGAGCCCGACACAGGTACGTCCATACGTGGGGCTACTCCGGCTGGAGGATGTACTACGACACCCCTTCTACTGCACCGCCATCGCCGTGTACCTGCGGCTCTACGCGTGCCCGCTGCAGGACTCCGTGCAGCCGCAGGAGCCCGACACAGGTACGTCCACACGTGGGGCTACTCCGGCTGGAGGATGTACTACGACACCCCTTCTACTGCACCGCCATCGCCGTGTACCTGCGGCTCTACGCGTGCCCGCTGCAGGACTCCGTGCAGCCGCAGGAGCCCGACACAGGTACGTCCACACGTGGGGCTACTCCGGCTGGAGGATGTACTACGACACCCCTTCTACTGCACCGCCATCGCCGTGTACCTGCGGCTCTACGCGTGCCCGCTGCAGGACTCCGTGCAGCCGCAGGAGCCCGACACAGGTACGTCCACACGTGGGGCTACTCCGGCTGGAGGATGTACTACGACACCCCTTCTACTGCACCGCCATCGCCGTGTACCTGCGGCTCTACGCGTGCCCGCTGCAGGACTCCGTGCAGCCGCAGGAGCCCGACACAGGTACGTCTATACCAGTTTCAGATAAATTCTCTAAAGCTGGCTCGAATGAATTTATAAAGTAATTGACACCTATCAATTTGTGCATTGTCAGTCCGAAAAACAAAACAACAAGTGGACAACCACTAGGTGGTCAAAAGTTAATAGCTCTTATAAATCTATGTTCCGTTTTGATTGCATAGGGTTATAGATATACGGTTATATATAGCGGAACCTAGTTGTACCGTCAATTTTTTTATCCCAAAATTATTACAGAAGTTCCTTAACCCGTCCTATGCTTCCTGTCAAATTACGTTACTGAAAAAGTTACCTTGACAATTAAAACAATAGATTGAAATTCCCACGCACGGATCCGTGTCTAAGCATACGAGGGGTTAACTTTAGATATATCCACCGAAAAAACGATAACCTAAATCTGACAATGACCCGTATGCGGTCGTCTTACCAACCGGTATCTACTGTCATTTTGAGATGCACAAATAGATACTTTCGGTCACTCACTCGATCCATTCGTGCCAGCTTTCCTGTACATTGCGTGGTACATAACGGCAGCAAAAATTTAGATCATCAAATAATAATGGACGATTTCAAGATACTGCATTGTAATGTATCTGCGACTATACGCGTGCCCGTTCCAGGACTCGCTCTAACCGAAGGAGCTAGAGACAGGTACGTTCATACCAGTTTCACTGCGCAGTAGGGCTTCCAATACCGGTATTTGGTCAATGAGAAAATACCGGTATTGGAAGCTCTACTGCGCAGTACACTTTCACAGCAAAAATTACGAATCCACATAATAACGGGGGACCAATCGACTTCCTTTGGCCGTGAGGTGACCGGCTTGCGAATAGTTCCCCACCATATCATCCCGTGGTTGTAGTAAGAGCCCGCTAAGGGAATAAATACCGGAAGATGGGCAGTAGCATCTTCCGCAGAACAATTCCAAACTGCGCGCGCCAACCCGCCTGCCAAGCGTGGCGCGTATGGCAACCCCCCCCCCCCCCCATGATGAACAAAACAAAACGTAGGCCTCTAGTGCCCGGCAGTCCTGCTCTTCCTGGCTACGGTAGCGGCCAGAGAAACAGGGCAAGAGGTGCTAAGAATCACCGGCACCTATCCGGCTACCCACTAGAGTGTCCCGAATTTGACTTTTTTACGCGAGACCTACCAAAAGCCTCTAAATAAATTGTAGATTACGGGAAAAATAATAAAAAAAATTTAAGACTAAATCTTTAGGGCTCTACCATCGTTTGAAGTTTTCAAATAAAAACTTTTTTAATTCGGCTCCCGGGGCTGGAAATTAAAAATTAAAGAAAAAAAACCTTTTTAAAAACAAGCTTTTATTATTTGTTTATAAAATTAACTAAAAAGTTAAAAATAAATTAACTCTAAAAAGAAATATAACACTTTGTAACTTGATTGTAACCTTTAACGACAAATAAGCGTCTTCGTCTAGGACAAAATAATTCCATATTGTACAAATTTATTTAATTTTAACACTAAAACTTTTCACCATACATAATTATTCAATCTCGTCCCTCCTCTTTATCATAGTCCCCATTTATAAATGAAAGCGTGTTACATTTAATACAACACAACATTTTCCTCAAGCCATCAAAATGTAACACGCTTTCATTTATAAATGGGGACTATGATAAAGAGGGGGGACGAGATTGAATAATTATGTATGGTGAAAAGTTTTAGTGTTAAAATTAAATAAATTTGTACAATATGGAATTATTTTGTCCTAGACGAAGACGCTTATTTGTCGTTAAAGGTTACAATCAAGTTACAAAGTGTTATATTTCTTTTTAGAGTTAATTTATTTTTAACTTTTTAGTTAATTTTATAAACAAATAATAAAAGCTTGTTTTTAAAAAGGTTTTTTTTTCTTTAATTTTTTTCCGATGACGCATCCTTCGTAGCCAAATCGCAGACTGAGCTCCAGACCATTATGGACAAGTTTTCACGTGCCTGTGCCCAGTTCTCTATGTCCATCAATCCTTGTAAGACTGTTGTGCTGGCTCAAGGGTGTGCGGAAATACCAACGATCGTGTTGGATGGCGCCCCACTCGAGACAGTCGATAAGTTTTGCTACCTCGGGTCGACGGTGACTAGCAATCTCTCAACGGATGCAGAAATCGACGTTCGGATCGGAAAGGCGGCTACGATATTTGGGAAGCTGAGTGCAAGAGTACGGCAAAATAAACACCTTACCAGGAAAACCAAGATGGTCGTTTATCAAACGTGCGTCCTGAGCATACTCTTGTACGGGGCTGAGACCTAGACATCGTATGCCAAGCACGAACGTCGTCTTAACGCCTTCCACATGCGCTGCATCCGAAACATTTTGGGCATACACTGGAAAGACAAGGTTACGAACGAGAGGGTGCTTGAGATTGCTCAGCTGCCCAGCCTCTTTGCGTTGCTGAAGCAGAGACGCTTACGGTGGTTGGGGCATGTGTATCGAATGCAACCTTCTCGTTTGCCGCGGCGTGTTATGCTTGGTGCCATAGCTGATGCCAAGAGAAATGTTGGTCGCCTAATGCTACGACATAAAGATTGTGCCAAGCGAGATATGCACGCCTTCAACATCTCGGTCCACAAATGGGAAGAGCTTGCCGAGGACAGAGATAAGTGGCGCAAACTGGTATTAGACGGGGGTAAAATCCATGACGATGCTTGGTTTAAGACACTCGCTAGTAAGCGCGCCAAGCGTCATCAGCGCGGCATCGGTTCGCTACAGGCCCACTACAGCTGTCAAGAGTTGTGGTCGTGTTGGTCGCTCCCGTATTGGCCTACACAGCCATGAGAAACGCTGTCTAGGAGGGGTCCTAACACTGCTTGTATGGTCTGATATAACAGACTTTCAAGGCTAAATTAATGTGAACAGGGCCAGTCCAAACCAAAGTACTGATACTGACTGATGAAAATATGTTAGAACATGGTGGGAAGAGAAACTACTGATCAGATGATGGATAAGGTGGTCAGTGGTGGTGTTTGATGCAAATTTATATTGCATTTATCTAAACTGTGACAAATTATACTATCGAATTCCGCTTTTTTTATTCATGTGACCTTGACGCCGATTTCACGCCGAAATCACGCCGCCGCCGCCGACTTTTTAGCAAACGCCGCCGCCGATCATTTTTAGATCGGCGCACACGTCTACCTGGTTACCATATAGTATCAAAGTTCTCGTCAAGACTAATCCAATGAGCCCAAACTCGATGGGGTTGCATCGTTTAATTACGGAGTTCCTATGGCCACCTTCCTGCTCCATCATCAGACCCTGGTTACCATATAGTATCAAAGTGCTTGTCAAGACTATTCTAATGAGCTCAAACTCGATAGGGTTGCATCATTTAATTACGGAGTTCCTATGGCCACCTTCCGGCTCCAACATCAGACCCTGGTTACCATATAGTATCAAAGTTCTCGTCAAGACTAATCCAATGAGCCCAAACTCGATGGGGTTGCATCGTTTAATTACGGAGTTCCTATGGCCACCTTCCTGCTCCATCATCAGACCCTGGTTACCATATAGTATCAAAGTGCTTGTCAAGACGAATCTAATGAGCTCAAACTCGATAGGGTTGCATCATTTAATTACGGAGTTCCTATGGCCACCTTCCGGCTCCAACATCAGACCCTGGTTACCATATAGTATCAAAGTACTCGTCAAGACTAATCCAATGAGCCCAAACTCGATGGGGTTGCGTGGTTTAATTACGGAGTTCCTATGGCCACCTTCCGGCTCCATCACCAGACCCTGGTTACCATATAGTAGCAAAGTACTCGTCAAGACTAATCCAATGAGCCCAAACTCGATGGGGTTGCGTCGTTTAATTACGGAGTTCCTATGGCCACCTTCCAACTCCAACATCAGACCCTGGTTACTATATACTATCAAAGTCCTCGTCAAGACGAATCTAATGAGCTCAAACTCGATAGGGTTGCATCATTTGATTACGGAGTTCCTATGGCCACCTTCCGGCTCCATCATCAGACCCTGGTTACCATACAGTATCAAAGTACTCGTCAAGACGAATCTAATGAGCTCAAACTCGATAGGGTTGCATCATTTAATTACGGAGTTCCTATGGCCACCTTCCAGCTCCATCATCAGATCAGCTCTATGTCACAATAACATTGCATTGTCATCCGATTTATACATGCATTCTAAATTTCAGCTCAATCGGAAACCGGGAAGTTGATCAAATTTTAGTTGCAAGATTTGATTACAGAACGACAGACAACGGGACAGGTGAAACTAAATAAAAGCTTGTAAAAATGATATTTTTCATGCAATATAGATTTAAGACAAGCTATAAAATTAAAAATGAGAAAAAAATATATTTAATGTAATATGGATTTTTTTTAATTATATTTTTCCTATATTTTTTTATTTAATTTATTTGTATAAAAAAAAATACTGTAATTATATTATGTGAATATTATGTGATATTTTGTGAATTCGTTGGGTATTTTTTTATTTTATTTATTTTTTATAGATGTGTAGTATATGTACGTATATTTATTGTATATTTTAACCATATATGTGTATTTTATGTACGAAGTTAGCTTAGTAAGTATTTAATTGTTATTTGGTACTCTAATACATTCACCACAGTACACGTGTATGTTTGTCTATCTTTTGCTTCCTATACGCAACTCCTTTGCTCAAAGGTTAACTGGAAGAGATCCCTTACAGGGATAAGTTCGCCTCTGTACCTGTCAAATTTACTGTTAATATGTGTATTTTTACCTGTGTTTTGTGTACAATAAAGAATTTACATACATACATACATACATATTATATGTAAATATATTTTGGCATATAACTTTTTTCGCCACGAAAAAAATCAAATCTTTACACTGCGGTAGAGCCCTAAAGATGACATATATTTTTTACTCGTTTCGGAATGTGTGTAAATTTACAAAAAAATTGATGCCTCTCGGGAAACTGTAGCTCAAAAAAATTTTTTTTCCATACATTGACGGGACACTCTACTACCCACCCCCACGACGATTAGGACGTCCATCCACAAGATGGACAGACGACCTTATGAAAGGTCGCCGGGAAACGCTGGATGCAGGTCGCATCTAACCGGTACATGTGGAGGTCCAGAGGGGAGGCCTGTGTTCAGCAGAGGACGTCTAATGGCTGAATAATGATGATGATGATGATTAATTCGACTTCCACTCATGCTACATGCACAAAATGACCTCTGCTCCTATGTGGGGCTATTACAGACATACCTGTGTACGTCCATACCAGTTTCACTGCGCAACTAAGCAAAATTTCTAACAATACCACATAATAGCTTCACTTTTAGGGACACCCAATTAGCGTGAGACTTGAATATCTTTATTGATCCACAGAAAGGACTTGTCTAGTCTATGAAAACCAGGGTAATATTTACTTTGTACTATGTTTAAATGTTTTTTTCTTTTGATATTTGAATTGACTAGACATGTTTTTTCAATGGACCCTTCAATAATGTTTGTAACGACAATTAAGTATGATATCTTTATGAATTAAAACTTTATTGGTGTTTTTATGATGTTGCCTAAAGGAGGTAAAGAAAACGAAACATTCAAAAGTTTACATCGTTTTATTTTACTTTTATATTCTTTGTATTAAAAATACAGTACAAAATCACAATGATTCGTTATTATTAATTGGTTAAAAATAACGATCATTACCATAATTCTATTACACCACAATGTTTCAGTACATTGTCGATCTATCTTAATATCATATCAGTAGCGTCCAGGCAATTGGTAGCAAATTCTACATAGGCATTAATCTGTGGAGACTATTTGCATGTTTTTATGATTGTATGATCGAAACTTTTGATGACTTCAACTTTTTCAAAATAGTTTTATTAGATATATATAAAATAACTTACATTATGATGACTTTGATGAGAATTATTCATCTGCCAATTTTTATTTTTATAAAAGTAAATAGTAAAAGTAAGGTAGAAATTTAATCTAATGCTTGAGAATATTTACATGATTTGATGTTGTATAACTATGATAGTAGCTGATGAAAATTACTCTTAAATTTTATCATATCTATAGAACTTAAATTATAACAATAAATAATGAATTTATTCAATAATAAAAATGGCTTACATGACTAACATGACATCTAATCCATTTATGACTATGTGAAATTTGCCAGCGATTGTCTAGACGATAATTAATATCACATATTCCTAACATTCCGAAAATACTGTCATAAATAAATAACAAACTATCTACTCATGTAGTGCATAATCCCTGCCATTGTGTTTTCACGGAAATGTCCGAAGTCATATTGTCAAAATGAGCTTCAATTCAATATGCTTTGCACTGAAGTTAATTCAGACACATACATACATTCAGGCGTTTCCGTGAAAAAATAATAGCAAAAGATTATTCACCGCAGTCTCTTAAAATAATTTAATAAATAATTACAAGCGTCCAACCATCGCTAATGTCAAACACTAAGGACGCACGTCCATCGTTTTCTAAATATGGCAACGCGGGTTCGCCCGCTAGTCTCTCACTTACACTACTTAGGACACTTTAACATCACATTTGCGCTTTATATTTACACAATTCAACTGTTCAGACTAGAGCTTTGGTTTCACCGTCCGTAGCCGGCCGATCGGTACCTATCGCGTTCTCTCGACTGTGCCGCTTGTGGCGTCAGGAAGTACACGTGTGCGCCCTCTCCGGGCAGTCGGTACGACACGAACGAGCCCGGCCGGCCCTCCCCGGCCGCATTCACAGGCGATATCCACTCCGCATCTGGATTTATAGGAGGCAGCGGCCTTCTGTAATTAACAGCCGTATCATCAGCCAACGATGGCCGATTCAAATCATATTGCTCCCCGGCTGTGTACTGTGGCCTTTGCACTTGAGACGGAACCCTGTACTGCTGTGAACGGTATCCCGGGTTTGGTATCGGGATAAACTCGCTGTCAGGGTTTATCGTTGGCCTCGGCAGTCGCTCGTTCACTAAAGTGTCGTCAGCTAGTGATGGCGGCTTGGCGGGCTGTACCAACTCTGCGTTATGGTGTCCTAGAGGCTCGCTGTTAGGGTTTATCGTTGGTCGCGGATGCCGTTCGTTGACGAGAGTATCTCTGTCCAGTGACGGCGGGTTCGGACTTTGAGATTCGATGATTTCGTACGCGTATTGCAGGTTAATGTTGTTGTCTATCGGCGTCCTTACAGTCCCGATTGGAGGGGTGACAGCCAAACCGTTGACGTCATGAGTACTGTCTTCAATCTTCTTGCCAAAGATGTCGAAGGAGTTCTTAGTGATGTCGTCCAGATATCTCTCGTCCTGTTGGGTGTAGTACCCGTGGCTAATCGGGCTCGGGGTCACGCTGGGAACTCTGCTGTTGACGTGATGTTGTGCGGGCTTGTCGTTTTGTATCGGAATGTGATTTCGGTTGTTTTTCGGTCGTACTTCTTTGATTATCGGCGTGTCATCGTAATCTTCGTCTCTGGTCTTCGTTTTAGGATAGTATCTTGTGGACGTCGGTGTTTCCGTAGTCACTTGCACATTTTCTATTAAATATTGCTGGTGAGAAACAGGCGAAGCTGATGGAGTGATGGCGTTAAATCCATTTTCTAGATTAAACGGTTTGCTGTAGCTGACCATTGGTCTGAAAGGTTCGGGGTCCAATTTCGGTGCACGGAAACTAAATTGCTCTGGTCTCGGTTTTGATTGATAACTGAACTGATATACAGGAACTTGCACGGGCCTAGCTGTGATTGCCTTTGGTTTGTGTCCATGTTGCCTGTGTTGTTTAGGCCTTTTTGTTGTAAACAAGTCAATGGTTTGCTGTATGTCAGCTATCTGTTGGTAGAATGCTTCAGGTCGTTTTTGCTGTGGTTGAACATACACAGGCTTCTGAATGCTGAAATATTCCTGTGTGAGCGTGCGGGGACCCTGTTTCTGTGGCCACAAGAACAACGCATCGGCTTGATCGATCGCTCCGTATGCCACATCCACTGACGGATTATAGGCTTGTTGATTATTAATACCCTGTTGCTGATTCTGCTGTGCTGGTACAGTTTTATAATAACTTCTACCATCAAAGAACGATGCTGGAGACGGAGATGTTTTGGGCTGTTCATCGTAGAAGTAGAACGAAGCCAAGGCGTTTTCATTAGGCTTTCGGTTGTAAACTGGTTGAAGTTTCGTAATTGGCACGTTGCTGTTCTGAGTGTTCGTGTAGTATCCTCTTAATGGCACTGGGGTTGATGACACAAAATGATCCGTGACCACTTCGGGAGCTTTTTCTGGCACTTTGTATACGATATAAGGCTTCTCTGTGGTAGTAGGCGGGTTTGTATCATATGTTGAATCAGGATAGTCATATATAACGGACACTGACAAAGGCTTCGAGGTAACCTTGCTTCTGATTTTGTACACAGGCTTTTCTGTTTTCGGTCTTGGGGGAATTTCTTCGGGCAGATTCTGCACTCGCACTGGAACACGTTTCGGTATCTCCACAACAGTTTGGGGTCTCAACTTCTGAGTCGGGACTACTTCCGCATACGGAGGCGTCGTTAATGTGGTAGGCACTTCAGTTGTTCTTGGATACTCCGTGGTAGTGGTCGTAGTAGTTGTTGGTCTAGTCTTGTACTTGTTGCGATGCACTGACGGCGTTGGCGATGGCCGTTTCACCGTTGGTTTCGGTCTGGCATAGGTCGACGTGGTAGTCGGTCGAGTATAAGATTTGGTAGCTGGTGTCGTTGTTTTATCTTCTAGAGGTGCAAAGAAGTCTGGAGGCGGAGGCAGTATAATTCCAGGTACTAATGGTCCGGCTGGCACGCTATTGTTGTAGTCAGCGCGGTAAGAAAAATTGTAAGGCGGCGGATAGTAGATCGAAGGGTCGTCTTCGTCGTACAGGTCTGACTGGTTGCTCGGTGGTGGTAGGAATGCTGCGCCCGGTGGAAAGCCTTCTGGAAAAGAGCCGTTCATGGATGGGGGGAAAGGGAATGCTCCTTCGCTCGCATTCCCTGGTAGGAATGGGAACGGAGGAATTGGCAGCGACGCTCCCCCGGCAGAAGTGTTTCCCGGATTTTCACCCGGGGCGTAGGGCGGACCTGGTGCGAAGGGGAATGGCGGAGGATATAGAGGGCTTTCGCCTTCTCGCGAAGCATAGGGAGGGAATTGGGGCGCAGGGACACTGCCGTTAGGAGTGAGGAAGACGAGCGGTCCGTCGTCGGAAAGTCGTACTGGAAAGGGCGGTGGCACTTTTGGTTTCTGCGGTAGTTTTACTTGCCTTCTGGGCGCCTCGTAATCGTCGATCGGTGGCCATGGCCTGCGGGCGGTCTCTTTCGTTCGCTCCGGGAAGGAACCACCTTTCAAAACTAATAGATGGTCCTCCGCTAGCCAAATTTCATCTTTTTTCAGGCCTCCTAAAGTCTGTATATTATCTTTCTCTTTGGTCTCCTCGTTTGGCTCGTAACTCACTATTCCAGGCCGTTTAGGTGTTTTAGAGAAAATTTCATTCTGAATGAGACCGTATTTCCCTTCGGCCACCTGATCGGAGAGCGTCTTTTTGTCCTCGTCCACCTCTTTAGGTTTGACGATCTCTTTGCCTTCGCCAGCGCTGGACATGAGCATGCCATCGTCCCATATGCCCTGGTTCCATCCTACGGTGCTGCCCGACTGGTCCGGCACGATCACGCCTACAAATTTGCCGGTTTCGCTCTTGGCGTCGTACGCTAACGAGTTCTTGGGGTTGCCATACTCTTTATCGGGTTTGATCTTGATATGTCCGCCGATGAGTCGCTTGATGGTTCGCTGCGACTCAGCGGGGTCGGAGTCGACAGGAGCCCCGAGGCTGCGCTGATCGCGCACGAACGAGTCAGGCGGCAGCACGTAAGTCGGCACCAGCACGCTGCCACTCGCCTCGCACGCCCATGCCAGCGCTAGCACGAGCGCTATCGCCGCCCCTCTCACCATCTGAAAATACACAAAACATCATCTTTAGTTATACAAGTCACACTATTACGTGGCACTAAACACACGTGAAGAAAATCTCAGAATGAACTCATCTAAGTAAACAGATTGTTATTTAAATACGTTCCGTAAGTTTTCGCTCATGAGCGCGCGAAGTGAAAGGACACAGAAACAAAGGCAGCGGCCACTGATTCGGGCACTGCCGTGCCGCGCACCGCTGCTCGCCTTTTATCAAGTTTTACTGACCACCTCCGACCCGCCTGGCATTGAGAATCAAGCGTTTAATTGGAAATTGAATGGTCAGTAATGACCACGAGACAGGAAGGCCGGCCTTAATACCAAAACTGCGAGTGTCATGCTGTTCGGCTATGACTCCATGTTCCACTTTAGGTTCAATCAATCTCAGCGCCTCATTGTTTTAGACCTACTATTCTTCTTTAGCCTCGACGAGAGAAATGCTCATTAGCCGCAATTGCTAACGACATGAAATCTATGCGAGTTTTGAAACAATGATCGGATAATTTTTCAATATCGAACGGCACGAGCTTGTAATGCAATTTTATGGTTGAAGTCACGACTACATTAGCTGCGTTGTGTGCAAAATCGCGTCTCTTTAGATGATTGCGGCGTGGGCGACATGTGACACGGGGCCGAAACACGCGAAATGGTTAAACGACATTATATATTGCGAAATGGCCGCGTTTGTGCAGCGAAAGCGCTGTTGCATTGAGTGGTTAAATGTTGGAACTAGATTTAGAGCAGTTAGGGCAGTGAAGGTTGAGTCGCCGGTGTCCGGTGGGCGTTGCAGGGCGCCGTGAAAGGCACGGTCGCCTAGCCGCGATAAGAACACGAACGCTCGGCGGAAAGTGTAGCGGCCCATTAAACAGAAATAGGCGGCCGCGCGTGCCCTGCCGCGCCTTGCAAAACTGCGCTATCGATGTTTTTAATTGGTTCGATTCTGCTCCAGATATCGATGCTAATGATATTACCCCAATAGGTTATTCTGACCTTTTCACTATTATAGACGATTTTTGGAGGGAAATGAATCACAGCAACCTTGATTTGTTTAATAATCGCATTGTCGCGGTTGAGCAACGCTTGCGTAACGCCCACCGGTTGTTTGCTTTCCGAACCCAATAACTACCAGTTTGCTAAATATATCAGCGGTGTTCACTAATTTTGCAACGTGATAAGTTAAATAAGTAAAGTTCAAAGTAAACACTGAACAGGTACCTGACATTTGCCGACTCATCCTTTAAGTGCATCCTTTCGTTTATATCTCGTTAGCCTTCATACAAATTGTCGCGATTGTCACTACCTGCCTACCGAACTAAAGGTAGTTTTATATTATTAAAAGGCTGTCGTAATACGACATGAGCGATGGAAACTAAGACAAGCGCGCGGCCTTGTCGAGGCAAGGTGCCCGATTTTTTTGCGGTCAGCACAAAACGTGAAGTGATTAAACAAAACCAACGACTTGGGGTGTCGTTCCAAACGCTTTCAAAGTGCAGGCGAGACTAGTGCTCGAGCGAACCGGCATAAATGCGCTCTCAGATTACGCAGGCATTTCTCGAATCTCGAGATTCAACTTTCACTGGTTTGTCAGTGAGCAATGGCAATACTGCCTGGGAGTGTCGCAGCCGCTTTCAACAATGCCCAGCCTTGTGGTTGTTGTGAACACGCCCTAACTACCGATCAGCACACAAAGCCATTGTTTTTCCCCCGATTCTAATGCTGAGAGCTTTCTTTACGTTCTCTTTTCACTGCGCGTTGGGAAACGGCCGGGTGATGCATTGTTGACGATTTGTATTCAGCTCGGATCGCCGACTTTCCATCGGCCTTTGTCAGTGCTCGCGTCCACACCAGGATGTGTTTCGTCACACTCATTTTTCAACCTGGTCCTTTCTAGCGTTGTGTTTAGCTAGTTAGTTACCGTAATTACTGTACGGACGTCTCTGGGCGGCTGCATAATTGCATACATCGATCTCCTTGAGCTTACGGAACGACGGAAACCTACGCGTATTTATTACTGCTTACACTAAGTACTGACTGTTTGCAACCTGTGTCTGTACCATATTATTATTTTGATAACTTGTCCGTCAGGCATCTGGACACGCGTTAATATTGCACAACAAAACACGAATCGATCGTATCAATCGATATTATTAAAAGAACAC
This sequence comes from Thaumatotibia leucotreta, assembly GCA_025490895.1. Taxonomy (NCBI): domain Eukaryota; kingdom Metazoa; phylum Arthropoda; class Insecta; order Lepidoptera; family Tortricidae; genus Thaumatotibia; species Thaumatotibia leucotreta. The sequence continues at coordinate 1,637 of JALPQI010023766.1, read as the reverse complement.
GTGGCAATCTGGTTTTGTAGCTACTTTCGAAACTGTAACAAATTGTTGACTGTGGCATTGGTGGCCCCGAGCGGCACAATTATGCACTTTGTCCTTATAAGGTAGTGTGCGTGCGTGGTAACAATGTGGTCATTATTGCCGGAATGTCCACCTTGAGTGGTCTTCGATAATTGATTCGGAAATAGGCACCCGGGTCGTCGTCATGTTTGTGCGTCCCATATACTTTTGAAACGGTTTTCCGAAACAGTTTCTTGATTTAAAACCTACTCACGTTTCGATTCGCCTAAATGTCGACCTGACCCAGAATTACTTGCAAAATGTTGTAAAACTTGTACCTACGTTTTGTACCGAAATACATGTTTGTAAATTTATTTAATTCAATATTATTTATTTAAACAAAATTTCAACTCTTTAGATAAAAATATGACAAATCTGCGCTTGTTTATTGGTGAATCAATTTCGTTCTAGATTGTTTGGTAACTGTAACTATTTACATGCTAAAAATATGAAACATTTTTTCTAACGCTGTTACTATCGTAATTCGTTTATTACAATTACGTTACCCCGTTATCAAAATCAATTCAAGCTGCAATTATATTCAAAGCAGCAGGGTTAATTCGTGTTTAACAAGTCGCGTCTCACGTAATAGTCGGTAAATGTTTCGGGCGAGCGCAGCCGGTCAGCCGTTTAGGATGCACACGCGTCGCGTTGTTAGCGTCGATCAATTAGGGTTGCTAGCGTAGCGATACATACTATTTTTATACTTTCCTCTTTGCATTATATTTTTTTATATGTTTTTGGTTGACTGGTAAAGAAAGGCTTTAAATTCGCTATTCGTACACCTATTTGCTTTTGTGCAATAAAACATAATTGAAATAATTGTAATGTTTGTGTATTGAAAATTTTCGTCAACTCCAAAACTATGTTAACTATTTGATGATTCCGACATTCTGTTAGTTGTTTGTTATGCTTGTAGTTTTTATTTAATTGTGTTTTATACAATATTTTTATTAGTTCCATTTCGTTCTGACACTTTACAATTTCGCATAAAGATAGCATGCTGATATTCTAATTATTTCGTAAATTCTATTATGTGTTTAGGAAACTAGATGAGTTACCTAGATACTAGGCATGAAGAATAATGCAATGAAATAAAAAAATGTAACCATTTCATTAAAAAAAATTGGCACAGACTCGGTTTATCTGTGCCAATTTTTTTTATTCGTCTAATAGAGTCATCATTCTAACTTACTCAACCACAACAAAACTGTATCTAAAACGCGTGTCCATTTCTCAACGTTCCATCTCCCCAGCTCCAACAAAAAGTCGAAGCGTAATTGAAATGACTTAGATTATATTTTGCGTAACGTTGGCAACCCTAATCGAGCGCGTGCCGTCTGATTGATCTACGGCCTCATTGCCTATCTGCCGTTAAAAGGTCGCAAATACATCGTAGTTAATACTATAAACGCGACTTTTGTTAATAGATTGGTAGCATTAGGTACTTATTCTTAATTTTAACAAAAATAATTTGCATATTACCTAATAAAATAACTGAAATTCATTTGCAACTTTAGCAAGAATAACGTCAAAAATGCTTATTTTTTCGCAGTCTGAAAAAATGTGCCAAGATTATG
>JALPQI010023765.1:0-13390 GCA_025490895.1 Thaumatotibia leucotreta | reverse complement strand
CACACTTTGGGGGAGGCCTTTCGCTGATGATAATGATGACAAGATCACTCGAAATGACTTGACATTTAGAGAAGAGTTGACGCCGTAGACTAGGGTCGATTGTAAAAATTTGTACAGTCGACGTCAAATATATCGTTACAGTTTAGGTGCCAAAAATATATTTACACAACCTTAATGTCAAGGCAATAAAGTCGTGTAAATATTTTTGGCACCTAAACCGTAACGATATCTTTGACGTCGACTGTACATAGTTAAGGCCTTAATCAAAACAAAAATCACGATCGCGTCACTTGTGTTACGAAAGTTAGTCATACAAGCTGTATGGTGTACTCTGTCCAGCAACCTTTGGCAGTAGAAGAAGGCGGTAAATTAAAAAAAATGTATAGGTAATGGTCTAAAGTTGATTGATCATAGAAAATTTGAACTCGTTGTCTTTTTTCACTGCCATGAATTGTTACTCAAAATTTAACTTTGTACTGTGGGACTTTGTACTGTCCACAAGGTGGACTGATGATCTGGTGAAGGTCGCAGGAGTCCGCTGGATGCGGGTGGCGCAGGACCGGTCATTGTGGCAATCTTTGGGGGAGGCCTATGTTCAGCAGTGGACGTCTTTCGGCTGATATGATGATGATGATGACTGTGGGACTTGTGAAATTGAATAATAAAAACTTATTTTTAGTAACACAATATATGAAATATTTGAAAATTAAATCAATTAGAACTCATTATCTTAAAACAGGACTTAAGATTATTTTTAATACCTCATATTGACATTACGTCTCTTCTCTCATGACAGCTTAGCCTCCAGCATCTCGCAGGCGATAGGTAAGAAACCCAAAGAGGTTTGCCACAGTACCACAAAAATTACGACGAAAAATTTTGTTTTCATTAAAGGCCTTTAACAATTTACAATTTTTTTGGAAGCACCCCTAGTTCATTTTTTTAAACTTAACACAAACTGACCCCTTTGTGACACACTTGACACAATTTGTTCTACTGTCTCCGACCCAACTAAGGCATTCGTCTCTATCAGATTAAAAGGGCTTATGTGTAGCAATGTACACGTTGCAGATCATTTTCAAAATTGCGGAAATATACTCGGAAATTTCCAAGAATTTTCATGTGAATTTAAGAGTAAGTTCTCAATGAGAATGTTTCCATGAGAACTTATAAAATATTGTTAAGAAGAATAATGTATTTCATAACTGAGTAAACAAGGCGTAAAATATACCTCGAAAGGTATGTATTATACACTAGGGTGGATCGCTCTTGTATGAAAAAAAAAATTTTTTCGAATTTTGAAATGGCGGGCCTCCAGAAAGTTAATGTGATGGCTAAATATAGCTACAATCGAATATGAGCAAGATTGGGTAATTTTAAGTACTGCCGCAAGCCGAATAAAGTATTTTCATATATCAAAAATGTCACCTCAAGACAATCGTTGTTACACGGGCTCTGTTAACATTATACACCCGTTATAAAGCGTTTTCTGAATTATTAAATATATATTTAAACAAATTCAAAATATAATGTTACTACATTATTCTAGAAAATTATCAACTACGTACTCTCAAAAGGTGGACTAGACTTTAGCGTCAATGTCAGATTTTGACCAGCCATATTTTGTTCACAGTTATACTTATTTCCTTTCAGTGTCACTAATTGTCTATGATAAATATAGCAATAGAGTAGGTTGGTCCTAATTTTGAAACTTAAAGTTTTGGTTCTCGCATCATGTTGCCAGAAACCTGATTCTTATAAACGGTGCGGTGCAAGTTTACACGAGAAGGATAAACTAGTTAGAATTAAATTATATTATTTAGACTGCATTTATAATCGTTTGTTGTGAATGTTAATGTAACTCAGTGTAAGTCACGTTAACGTATATTTTTAACGTTTTTCTTAAATGTGTTTACGATTACTTAGGCAACTGTACACTGAGGAAGTATTATTGTCTTCAGCTATTTAACTGTATCTGCAAGCGTTCAACCACCATATATTATAGTGATTTTCCCGCTGTGGCTAAGGTTTCATTATTTCAGTTAGTTTGCAAGAACTGGGTATCATAAATAAGAATAATATAGGTAACAAACGTTATAGATCGGGACAAGATTCGTCCAGGTCGTGCAAATACTAGGCACATCGCTACACAGAGTATATTCCTGTCTGTGAATCGCTCCTTTATTTACTTGTATCTTATTTGATGGACGCATACACAAAACTATGTTATTGATGGTTAAAGGAGGGTTATAACGGAAGAGCACATTAATTTACTCTGACAACCCATTTCTCAATACATTGGCCTCATAACACCTGGGTGCTTAGCCAAGTTGTCAATCGCTAGCGCTTGCTAGCGCAACGTAGTTTTCCCTCTTTGTCACACTATGATGAAGGAGTGACAGAGAGGGAAAACTACGATGCGCTAGCAAGCGCTAGCGATTGGCAACTTGGCTAAGCATCCTGATACATGTGACGTAAAAACTATCGCAACTAACTTGCATTCCTATGAACAAGTAAAACCCATGGATATAAAAAAAAATGTAGCGGTTGGATGTGATGGCACTGAAGTTACTTCTCGGGTGAAAGGAGGTATCATCAGGATAAGTAAGAAATCCAGAGAAAATTTGTAATCCACGATGGCTGACAACTGCTAACAGGACACTCAGCTTTCTTGCCAAATTTGCCAAAGTTCTGTTTGATGCTACACTCAAGCTACTGAAATAATCATAAAAAATAGTAAGATAATTTTGTACTACTGTATGTGGGCTAGAGAAACAAGAAGAGTGGATGAAAAATAAGCTTGCTTCTTGTCGCGTAATGTCTGTATCCAACACGAAAAAAGACTACAAAATATACGTGATTGTACTCTACATTTCGGAATCAATTTAAGGTTCAAATTGATTGGGTACTAAGTGTTTGTTTGTTTTAATTTTGTATTTTTGATATGAAAAGTACATAAAACGTCAAAAAAACTATATTTTTATGATAAAATATATTTTATCCCACAAAAATTGTAAACATGATTTTTAATTTTTTGACAATATTTCAGATGGCTTGCGGCAGTACTTCTACTAATAATTTGGAAAAGTGTCCATACAATTATTTAATTATGTATCCCTAGACTATCTTTTTACAACCCCGCCTTAGGCAAAATCGAAAAAATCATTTTTCGATCCACCCTATTATACACGGTGCTCGCGAGCATAGCGAAAGATTTTAACTATGCATTCTAGACATCAAAATAAACAAAAAATATTATAAGACCTAATGTCTATTCCACCAAAAAAATATATATTCTTTTTCTTCTTATTTGACTTTTTGAATACTTTTTAACATTTCCAGTACGTTTTATCATAACAACAATTTGTTTAAATTATTTATTTTAATTGTTTTTTTTTTAGGTAGAGGTTATTTCGTCAAGTCTATTCGTATCTTTTGTCAGGCGAAAGGTGTGATAATATTAGAACACATTGTGGTAGCATTGTAATCAAAAATAAGTTAAATGACGAGTTACGTCGAAAAACTTATTTCGAAAAAAGGTTGATTATCTCTGAAACCAAGCAGAATCCAGGAAATTTTATATAACATTAAAGACTGTAAATATGGTCAGGAATCCAGCATTAAAACCTATCGGAATGCTCACGAGCACCGTGTATACAACGGTTTTGGCATGATTAGCTTGCTTGTAAAAATTAGATTGCCGAGAATATTCTCTATAGAAGTTTCCCAACTTATGAAATTTCTCCTCGGTACATTGCTACTTATGTGTATTGTGTGGTATATACCTATATTGTACATTGTAGGTATATACTTGAAATGCTTTTTGCTAAAACCGTTAAAAGATTCATCCGTACAAAATGAAAAACCTGTACATAAATCCTACAGGATGATTTTTATTCACCTGCCAAACTTTGAGGGGTTAATTCTGAGGTCAAATTAATGAACTTTTACTATGGGACCGAAATCCGATTCTAGAAAAAAATCCATAGAACCCTGAGATATTAGTAGGCGGAAATGTATGGAACATCAGATTTACACTATTTCGAAATGAATAAATTAATACTAAAAACAACTTTACGAGTAATTACCAGAATAAAAACGGCCTGTTCGATTGTTTGGTATAGTGCCGAGGATGCTGGCAGCATCCTGTTATAAATATTGCAACGCAATTTTTTGAGGTAATTTGTAACAAATATAAGTACGGTCACGTTAATAAATATGCGTCCACATATATTACTATGGGAATAAGCTTTAAATTTGAATACTTGTGTCAATATGCATATATCCTCGTCCTGCCCGTTATACTGAGTTTGAGCTATTGCAATTTAAAGCTAATGAGTATGAAAATATAGCCGCTTTTCTTTTGTTCTAAGAAATCGAATATGTCCTTTATACAATCACATTGGGCAGGACGAGGGTATATCAATATTTAGTAGAATATAAAAAAATGTAAACAAATATGGTTGACCTTCATAGCATTTGACCTCTATTTACGTTTATACTAATAAATATCATTAATTTTAACTAAAATGTATGTGAACTCAAAGCTTCAGATTTTAAGTACACAATAAAACCAATTTAAGGAATAATGCAAGTCTTTTGGTTCGTTTAATATTTTTTTTAGATTTTACTGACCTTTGGTATAGGCGACCATACATAATATTCTCGGGTTTATTATTGCAAAACTCGACGAAAGTACGCAACATTTTATTATAATATTCACTATTCCGTGGTGTAAAGACTTCAGACTAGGTCGCCTTGAGTGTGGACACTAAAACGTCTCAGTCAGTTTTGCATACACTAGACTTTAGTGTTTGCAGGCAATTCTGAGCCTATTGAGCATTGTCAAAGGCGTGAGATGTATTTAACGAAGGCTTATGCCATCATAAGCCTACTGTTAAAAAAGCCTACTGTTAAATTCATCGCTACAATAAATAATAATAAATAAATATCTTGGGACATCTTACACAAATTGACCTAGTCCCACGGTAAGCTCAATTAAGCCTTGTGATGTGGGTCCCAGGTTATAAATATGTGTCCATAGGGACATAGTGCTATGGGAACAAGCTTTAAATTTGAATACTTGTGTCAATTACATATACAGTGTATTTGGTTAGCGGTGTCGGAGCTTTTAGGGGTTTATACTACAATCAAGGCTAATAGTAAACCATACCGTGTTAATCGTGTGTCGTTGTTGCCGGCACGTTCTAACAAGTATGCAAGTGCGAGTAGCACGATAAACGGTAAACACGTGACCATTGTAAACCACCTTATGTACATTCAACTACAAAATACACTTATAGTCGATTTTGTAGTATACCATACTACACAGTTATTTGAATTATGTACTTACCCCGTATCCCAACGGACGAGGTAATATAATATATAATCAGAGATCGGACTAATGTGCGTCATTGTTCGCAATAATATGAACATGACTCCTAAGTTGATTGAATGATTTTTTAAATGTGTGTGATAAGATAAATGTGCTTCTTAAAATGTTGCAATCACCTACCGTTTCACTATTTTAATTTGTTTCCGCTACCCAAAGGTTGTCTGGAAGAGATTGCTTTATAGCGATAAGACCGCCTGTTGTGTACCTCTATGTATAATCGTCTGTTTTAACCATGTTTTCTTTTTTGTTAAGGTGTGCAATAAAGAGTATTCTATCTATCTATCTATCTATCATTTATTTTAATCATCTTCATAAAATTATTTATTTGACACCGGTAACTATGAAAACTTTTTTTTTGTAAATATTCTCCTCAAAGATTCGAAATCAAATGTCAAGAAATTATTCGTTTGATTATTCATTTAATTAACTTTGGAGTCATGTATATATTATTGAGAGCAATGTCGCACATTTATCCGATGTCTGTATATAATACCTGTCCATCAATGTCGACATGAAATGCTCTGTGGGCGACATCAAGTGTGCTTCGGGTTCTCAAATAAAACGATTATTCAGTTATACCAGTACACATGAAATTCAACCAACCAGGCGCACACAGACTGTTTTGTTACCATCATGAGGAAACGATGTGCGTCCTTTCTCAATCGCAGTCTGCACAGTTAGAATACCATCCTGAACATGCTAGCCCAGCGCACGCTAGCCCATCCTGGCCACGCGCATAGTGCCGGTGCCCAGGCGCCTTTAGGTAACCTAGTTTTAATTTACCATCTACTAATCATAGCGATAAGGTTTGTAACTTCTACCTGTGTATTCTAACACTTATATGGAATAGTTCTGAAATGAAAAATTAATATCGTTCTTTCCGTAAGCTTAGTACAAATATTGGCTACGTTGTCGGCTGTATTTAGTTTTGAACTTAAATGGTACCTACTTTAAGAAACTTGCTGTGTAAGGTTGGCTAATAAGTAGAAACGTCTGGAAACCAAACTATAGGTAAAAAACTTAATTAAAGCGTCTCTTGAACGTAGTAAAGCACATAATTTCAATGCCTATGGTATTATTCATATGACTCTCTAGAAAAAATATATGTCAGACTTGCTCACATTGCAGAATTAATCCTTAAATGAAATGGATAAATAACTACTAACAAGCGGCAGTTAAATCTATGTGGTTATTCTTGCAGCCATAATGCAGCAGTAATGTGTCCACTATGATGAAGATCAAAAATGACTGTTTCAGATACGTGTTTGAGCAAAGGCCAAGCCATGCAGATTCGTCTAGCGTTGTAGCGTATGTAAATGTCATATTACATATCACACCGCTTGCGTGGCGTTCACGTGCACGTGACGTGTAAGTGGTGTGTCATCTACTAGCTCATTTTTGACGCTACAACGTACACGCCACGCACGCGCGCATTTGCATCCGGTGTGGCTCAGCCTTTCTGCCCATCATCTATCTTACACTAAACAATTGGTCGGTGACACTTCAATCCGTCGACTTTTACGACACCTAAGGGAAGAATTGGGGTGGTGACAAATGTATTCTTACTGCCGTCACCACGCGGTCGTGTATGTACCTGCTATGCTAAATACTTACTGAAAATACACACATAGACTTATCCATCTCCTATTAACTATATGTACCTAATATGCATATTTAGAAGTTAATGAATTAAAAACTCACCATCCCGATCGTAGTGACTCCACACTTCCATGAACTGGTTCGCGGACAGTTTCTTCAGCTCTCTCGAGTCTGGGTCTCGGAACTGTCGCATAAAATTATTCGCCCGCTCCAAATTTAGCCGTTTGGCAGACGACGGCGAATCAAAACTCATTTTTAAAATTTTCAAATATGGAATGGTAAGATCTAGTTTCGTAAATGGAATATGAAAATAATTGTGTTTTGTAAGTTTGGCTTTTTATTGTCAGAAAAGGTACTTTGTTAATGTGTAAATATTTTTGTTTATATATGAAGGTAGTTCTGTTTCTATGTAGTGTTTAGGTCTTCACGGCATCTGTAAAAATGAAAAAAAAAATATTAGAAGGTGGGAATTTGAACCCACGTCCACAGCTTTCGCAGTTAGTGCCTAAACCACTCGGCCACTCCAGCTTAGCGGTCACCGATCGAATTTCTCGGATATATACATATGTATGCAATCTGTTATAAGGCTATAAGGTCTTTGACCATACTCTAAGGGGTAAGCAATTCTTGATAGCCGCCTCCTATCTGAATTCCATGCGGAATTTTGGTATAGCGTGAAAGATATGGTGCTGGTGGTGCCATCTACATATTTTATGAAATAATTACAAAAAATCTGTAATAAATAAAAAAATATCTTGGAACATCTTACACAAATGGACCTAGTCCTACAGTAAGCTCAATTAAGGCTTGTGATGTGAGTACCAAACGACGATATATAATAGATAGATACATATAGATACTTAAATACATAGACAGCCATGATCAAGGAACAAATATTTGTGATAAATAAATACACAAATAATGCCCTCGCCGGGATTCAAACCCGGAACCTCCAGCTTTTTAGGCAGTCACTACCAACTAGGCTACGGAGGTTGACAAATAATAGAAAAAAATATTTGTGTCATAAAATAAAAAAGTTCTTAAGCTGTTTCATTATAGATTATGTATTATACATGCTGAATTACATAGGTAAATCAAAATAATTAGTATAATGGTTTCAAAATATTAATATTTAAAAGCGATCAATGCGGTTATACATTTTGACATACACTACACATACATAGCCTACTTGTTTTGTAAGTGACGGAAAGGTAGGTTAACCTTATGTTTTATATCTGTGACTTGAATTGTGTTAAAGGTGTTAAGAAATTATGAGCTCCTTAACACCTTATTCATATATCTAGAATCCTACATATAGTTTGGCGCAGTCGGTAGGATACGAAACAATACTCCCATAGAAATTACCCCAAATAAAATTGAATTCCCAATCGAAAATCCATAAACCCGAAAAATATAGTTTTAAACTTATATATAAAACAATAAAATTATAAATTTAATGTAAGTCTCTACGATGGTCTTGATTGTATCATCTGTAATTTTATACATTTATACGGCTGTAACGTTACAAAGTAAGAGTATGATAAAAGTACCATGTTACACAATTTACAAGCACCTAATGCGGGACAAAATAAAGTTCAATTTACTGCACACAAAAAAGCCGGAAAGGAGCAAAAATTTAAATTCTTAAGAGAAAAATAGAGGTGTTACGCGACATCGCAAACGCAGAAATAAATGCAAGGCGACAAATTGTGTCCCTGAGCTGAAAATTTATGCTCACCTGGGGCAAAGTATCTCTGAAATAGGTATACGAAAAAAGGTCGTTTGCAACTAAGAGTTTTTGATGTGACAATAATGAATGTGACATTGTTTTGAATTCAGGCTATTTCGTTTTATTTAAGATTAGAATTATCTGTCAAACGGGTGAATAAAGAAGCAGTGGTCGTAAACCTTCCTTCTTCGATTTTGGCCGATAACACTGAATTTCTCGGAACTTATGTACATAAACATCATTTGATATTTACCGATAGCTGAACGCATAGTTTTCACATTTATTATTAATTTGTTGGCAAAACTGTATTAAAAAAAAATTATAAGTGTTTTATAAGCAAGATGGGGCAATTTAGAAAAAAGCTAAATATTGAAGGTTTTCTTTTAGTGTTTGGCGGTTTTTAACTAAGTATTTTTTTATAAATTTGTAACTCATATTGTACCGATTTTACATTTACTGAATTTAATGAAGTTTACAGTCTAAAATTTAACAATATTTGCATATTTAATCTAGCTTACATTATGCACTCCCAGTACTTTTAAAAGTCATGCATTTAAGGATTAAAACCATCGGTATAAAAGCGGACACGGTGTCATAAAGACTGCCATATGCTTACCCATCGGCAACGTCGTTTAGTATTTGTCGCCATTATGGGCGGCTTTAATCTGGGACGGTCTAACGTAGTTTGAATTTGGTAACAAATTAGAAAATATAACTCTGATGACATACTCTACATAGTTTTATTCACTGTCAGTGGAAGAGTCCGAGGACTTGGAACCACCAACGTTTATAATAAAAATTTCCACAGTGTTATCTATTATATTATCTAATTTCATTTAAGAAATTATTTTCTTTTATAATGTTGTATACCGTAGCCAACGATATGCCAGCAGTCTCAGCAGTCTTTTTCACACGGTCCGATTTAGTGGGATATTCCTTTCTATGGCACATTAATAACACTAATTTGTAAATATTCACCACCAATATCACCATCCGCTTTTCACTGGCAGTCAGAGGATTTTGCTTTTGCCGTTTCTTCTTTAGAGATGAATAAACGTTAGCCGGAACCAGCTGCGACTTCATAAATTTTAAATGTGCACCAACAAACAAAATATCTAAATAGACTAATAATTAATAACGAAATTGAACAAAAACGATAACATCAATCTTTAAGTAAGCTAACAGCAATAGAAAACACAACCGACTCAACCGACAAATCGAATAACAGATGGTGACAGTGACGTTTTAAAATTGTGTGAGAACTCTGCCTCTTTAGGTTTTTTAATGTACAACCTTTCCATGAAAAATTGCAAACGCAATTTATTAAAATTCTTATCTTTTCATCTTAGAATATAAATTAACTAATATTATGTTTCTTATCTGTTCACAACACTGAGTAATGTATGTATTAATATAGCATGATAATGAATACGTGATATTTAATAACTCGTATTCACTGTTCGATCCGCAGAATGTGCCTGTAAAAAAACCTTATATTTCGTTCTGCAAAGGTCTTTCTAATGCTAAAAAAAACGAAGTATAGTGTGTGACATTTTTGTTGTTCGGAGCGACCTCTTGCTACGGCAACTACCATGCGGGATAATACGTTAGCGTAATAATTTTATTTATTTTACAAACACACGAATTTGACCACTATTCCTTACAAAGCAAGGTCCAAAATATGATTTAAACATAATAGTATATATGGTTTTTTTAAGTGTCGAAGGCCGACAACTGAGCTCTCAACCCACCTGATGAAAAGCAGGAACTGAGGCATGGGCCTTTCTTTCTTTTTGGACATCGTGACCAAAAATCGCCTATGCACTGCCTACCCTGAGGACTTAGATGGACTGCTTCTATCAATGCCAGTAATTACACCGGTTATCTTACCCCCAAACCGAAACACAGCAGTGCAAAAACTGCTATTTAGCGGCAGGTTAACGGGTAAGACGGTGGCAAGCTGTTCGGGCGGACCCCGCACGAGGTCCTACCACCAGCAAAAATGCATGGTGGGCTTTCATCATCACCATCATCATCAGCCTATAATAGTCCACTGCTGGACGTAGGCCTCTCCTATGAACTATGCGTATAGACGCATTATATAGAAGGTAAATGCCCCTAATCGCCACGCTGGGCAAGCGGATTGGCGATCGCAGTAATGTGTCCACTGTGATGACGCTGCTGCCCATCATCAATTTTTATCAAGTAATGATCAGTGACACTTCAATCCCTTAGTCCTACTCTTACGACACCCGCAGGAGGACTTAGGGTGGTGACAAATGTATTCTTACTGCCGTCACCACACGGCTGGGTGGGCTTTACGAGGTTATAATTCAAAGCAATTTTTGTTTAAACTTAATTTCAAATTCCAACACTCTATCTTCGAATAAAAATAATAAAAATTCCATTCTTAGCTTAATTTTAAAAGTTTTTTACGCCCCCCTGCAGACCGCAATATCAAGTAACTTCGAACATTAATTTCAACTTGTGAGAAACCCCAAGTTTTAGAAAAATAACCCCATTGCCTTAAAGAGTTGGAGTTTTTAACAAAAACGACGCTTACAGATATTTATCAGACTTGCAGTAGGGTGACCATCTATAGTATACTTACTCGTATTTTTCAGCAAACACATGAAAGCCTGAATTTAATTTTAGGCCCTCAAATATAATCTAATTAAAGTGACATGTTTTTCTTATCATATTTACATCAGTATTGGCATCATCATAATTTCATAATTTCTGTGTGGGTTTAACATGGTGAAATGTTAATTTTCTCTTCCATATGTACTTATGTTTGGCTCGGTATTTGTTCTGAAAATCTCTATTACTTGGAAACTTTCTTACTTTTTGCGCTTATCTGTAAAACATGCTGTGGACATTTGCTTTGGATTTCATTCTAGCCTGTAAGCCATTGTGTATTTGCTGCTGATGTTCATGCTATTTTATGATGTCTGTTTAGTGTGCCTAATAAATAAAAATAAAACAAAAATAAATAAAATTTACACTGATCATTTCTATTTATTTAAAGTTTATTATTATTATTTTCTTTTGACTATTTTCGTTTGTGTCTTTAGACGCTATCTAGAGAAGTGGTAATTTTTTGTCAGGTCTTCGGAAACTTCGAGGAACGAACTTCGAAACTTCTGAGAGCCGCTTGTCGTTTCCAATTTAATTTTTTTCGCTCTAGTATCGTAAAGTACTATTTTTTGCGAGCTTGTTAACTTTCTTCTTTCTTATAGCATAATTATATTTCATTTACCATTAAGTGAAAAACATGAAACAAAATATGGCGGTCCAATGAATTTTTTATGAAAACACAGATTAATGGTCACAGTATTTCTTCAGAGGAGTTATCATTTATCTTGCTTCCACTTATGCGAAGTTGCTGGACAAATTGCGATCCGTTTATAAGGAGATTTGTTTCCTGAAGTAAACGGGGCTTCGATAAATAGCTTTTTCAGTGGAGGTCGACTGAGTCTTTAACCATCACGTAAACAAATGTACTTTATAATTTATTGGAAGTTGGCGTTTTAAAGAAAGCGACGTTTCGAAGACTGTTCTTTTTTCAAAATATTGAATTTTTTAAAGTATTAAATTACTAACATTTTAATTGTCTTGGAGTAAGTTCAGAAGCAGTCCGACAAAATGACGTAACCTTCGTCAGACACGTCTTAGTGCGTACTAAATGAAATGACCGAATAGGGTTCATATTTTAAGGACAAACAGGTCTTAATCGCATAAACTTACGTTTAATTATATCCTGACGTTTCGGGCATGACGTTACACCCGTGGTCGCAGGCAGACTCAACTCAACTCACGGGTGTAATGATGGATGGGTGAGTGATAATCGTGATACGAGTAGTTTAAATCAAATAGGGTTCATTCGGAGATAAAAGCTTGAACCCAAACAATTAATTTTTGTCCCTTTTTAAGCTAACATGCTCATTTAAATATTTGAGTCTCACGTTAGTTATAATTCTAGCATGATTATTTACATTATAAGTATGACAAAACGGGATATTAGAAAGAATCGGGTGTGAAATATCGAGTGCAATCATTGGAATTTATATACTCTTTTACGTCATACTAATAAAAGTTCCGTTTATTTTTAAAACCATACCATTCACAAAAAGTTCATTAGTTAAGTGAGACTATTAACATAAATCGGCAGCTTTGCCCACTCGGCACGCGAGCCATTGATTATTGCTTAAGAGGCAGCGTGAGCGGGTGAATATCTGAGCGTTTCAACCACCTAATTTTGGTAGCATCATTTTTGCCAAAGTTTGTAAACTTACGTCTCAATGTAATACCACGTTATACTTCGTCATTTGTATAAGGTATCGTGCCTCCTTCAAATGACAAAGTAGCACATTGTAACGAATGGAAACTTCGACATTAATGATGCCACCAAAATTAGGCGGTTGAAACGCTCAGATATGTACTCGACCGCTCCTTTCTCATATATATTTTATCTAGTACCTAGGTATTTGTTCTGTGATGTTTGACTGTTAAAACAATGTTATTTTTCCCAACCCAACACAAATTGGCTATTGGTATCACATAATGTGCACTTTTATCCATAACACTGCCAACAATGGCGCGTGGATTCCAGATTCCATATATACCAGATCTAAGTCTAAGTATGTTAAGTTACTACATGCGATATA
>JALPQI010023764.1:0-14574 GCA_025490895.1 Thaumatotibia leucotreta | reverse complement strand
TATGATTTATTACTTACATATTGTAAGTAATTTCGACATTCTGCAAATAAGATGTAGGTATACCACCAAACTAACTCTTAAATTTTTAAAAGAATCAAGTTAAAACCATACAGTTTAACGATCAGTTCAGCGTAAAAAAAAACTAATATTACTATTATATTTGGTACAAAAAATCTTTCACGTGACTGAATCCACCTTCGAACCAAGTCAAATGCCAAAAACACGTAACTGAAAAACACGCTCAAATGTCCCACCGTGACCCAAAACACCAGAAATATGCGCATGGAGAATTCTCACTTGCATCCACATGCACTCATGCATATGCAACGGCTTGCATATGCATGGGAGCCATCTTTGATCCGCTTCAAACCGGTTTTGTCGTGTTATTGTTTACTAATCGGCATTTGTTTTTTTACAGATTGAAAAGGGTGGGATTTTAATTGACTTTTTGAAATTGCAAGTGCTGTTTCGTTTTCATTGCATGTTTTTGGTGAACGTGTTAAGGGTGAAATAAAAGAGATACGTTCTAATCTGTGCCGTGCTAAATTGTCACTTCATCGTTTTACGAACAAACACAATTATTTTTATAAATACATATTTTTATATTATACATGAGGTCTTCTTGTTAGGTACATGGTATCTAATATTTTTCCTATAAGGTTCGAAGTACTATAAAAATAGAAAACCAAATAATGAAACAATACAGACACATGTTTTAAAAACATATCATTATCATCATATCAGCCGAAAGACGTCCACTGCTGAACATGGCCTCCCCCAAAGATTGCCACAATGACTGGTCCTGCGCCACCCGCATCCAGCGGACTCCTGCGACCTTCACCAGGTCATCAGTCTACATTGTGGGGGGCTTACCCACGCTACGCCTTCCGGTACGTTTGAAAATTACCACTTCTATTCTAATACGAGTATAACTTAAGTGTGGTTAGGTACTCGGAAAATGAAATCAAAAACATACTATGAGGTACCATGACAACAAACTAAGGGAAAAGATTGTGAAGGTCATCTCTGAACGACGACAACGCACTTGTGACCAAAGGTCGCAGGTATCCGTAGGCTACAGTAATTGCTTACCATCAAGCAATTCACTCCTGGATGCTTAGTCAAGTTGCCAATCGCTAACGCTTAGTAGGTAGTGTATCGTAGTTTTCCTTCTCTGTCACTCTTTCATATTAGTGCGACAAAGGCAGTTAGCTGCCTTTCGTTTACGATTGACGATTAAGCGTTAGCGATTGGCAACTTGTCTAAGCACCCTGGTTAATCCAACGTGTTAAGATGGTTTGTAAACTGAAGGTACGTGAGTTTATGACCATGCCTTGCTACCTAACGCCAAAATTTTCCGCACAGAATTTAAAAGTAACTGGCTTCAAATGCCTGCTTCAAAGGCAGTGTGGTGACGGCAGTAAGAATACATTTTGTCACCACCCCAACTCATCCTGCGGTTGTCGTAAGAGTCGACTAAGGGATTGAAGTGTCACTGACCATTATTTGATACAATATTGATGATGGGCAGCAGCGTCATCATAGGGGACACATTACTGCGATCGCCAATCCGCTTGCCCAGCGTGGCGATTATGGGCATTTACTTCTTAATGCGTCTATACGCATAGATAATAGGAGAGGCTTACGTCGAGCAGTGGACTAACACGGGCTGATGATGATGAAGACTTCAAATATCAAAATTCTAACATTCAATGCAACCTTTAAAACCCCATTAAATTCCATCGCCTTCGATTCAAATAAATCGGCGCATTTAAATGTCGTTCCTTGGGGGGGTTGACAAACGCCATAAAAAGTAATAAAGACGGTCATAAAAGATGCGTCGATATAAAATTGCGGCGTGAATGTATGCCCCGCTGTGAGAGGGTTGGATTGTCACGGAAGACTGTACTACGATCTTTTCTTCTTATTTAAGAGGAAATGCCTTCCTTTTTCCATACAGTATAAGGTGAAAGTACTAGTACCCGACGCTGTACCAATACTCGTCATCATAGCTTGAGTTGCCATCGATAAGATAAAATCAACTATTAGGGCATTTAAACTATGATAAATGTATGTGCCTTTAATGCTTCATATCCCAACTTTGAAACAATTAACTTATATTTAAATTATTTGCATAATTTTAGGACAGGCTAACGTTTATTAGGACTGAGTGTTAATATTTTCAATGTCTCAATATGTGACATTCAAACTCGTACTAAAGTGCCATCTATTGGAACTAAAGCACCTGACGCTTACTCGTACAATGAAGTTGACTAAGAAAATTTGCAATTTTGAGAAATTTTGATATTGTCACCCAATAAAATAAATACTATTTAACAAAACTAACAAACTCCTCTCCCAGAACACATGACAATACTTTATGTAGACTTATATATGAACAAAATATCGTGGTTCAAATAAATATTCTCTGTTGAAACGTTGCGCATTAGTACTTCCACCTTACCAATTGCCAGTAGAATCTAAAAAAATGTAAACAAATATGGCTGACTTTCCATATCATCCGTCTTTGACACATAATATCTTGAACACGTTCTCGTATTAGATTAATCAATACTGTCAGAAAGTTGCGTGTTCTAATCACGTCAGGATCACCATATTATGTTAAAACTGGGATGCTGCAAGCACTTGCTGTAGTAAAACATCCTAGTTTAAATTGAAGATAATACAATTCCTTGTTCTTCCTGTACAATTATTGAATGCATGACATAAGTCAAGTTTTTGGATTTGAATATGAAACATAGACAAACATAAAGTAAATAAAAATCCACGTAGATCAACAATAATAAATATCAATAATTTTAACTAAAAATGTATGTAAACTCTGTTCGTAATAAAACCAAGATTGTGTTTTAAATACTTAAAAACTTAAAAACTTGCATTATTCCATAACCACGCACGGTTATGGAATAATGCAAGTTTTTAAGTTTGTTTACATTTTTTTAAATGCTACTGACGATCGGGTATAGGTACCCAGGGTGCTTAGCCAATTTGCCAATCGCTAGCGCTTAATCGTCAATCGTAAACGAAAGGCAGCTAGCTGTCTTTGTCGCACTAATAAGCAAAAGTGACAGAGAGGGAAAACTACGATACGCTACCAAGCGCTAGCGATTGGCAACTTGGCCAAGCATCCTGATTCCTCCTTGGATACGGATCGCACAGCGCAGTGGGCCTAACCATGCTGTACCTTCCGGTACATCATGGTTAGGCGAAAATATTCGGTTCGTTTTTCTTGTTTGAGTTATGAGCAAATTAAACTGCCAAAAAGCAGGGTAGCGTTCATTATAATATATTGATACGAATAAAATATATCTCGTAACAAACGCAGTAACGCCATCATCATCATGAAAAACGTCCACTGCTGGACATAAAGCCTCCCCTCCTCTCAAGATTGCCACAATAAGTGCTGATGATTATCAGTCCACCTTGTGGGCCTAACCATGCTGTACCTTCCGGTACATCATTATAATGAACGCTACCCTGCTTTTTGGCAGTTTAATTTGCTCATAACTCAAACAAGAAAAACGAACCGAATATTTTTGCCTAAAAATATAATCGGCAATCTAACCGATATTTGTTACACCCATTTTAATTTAAAAGTTTGTTAATCTAAGTATAAAAACCACAAAGGGAGTGGATCAAAACGATGAAAAATTATTGAAAGGGGGTTGATTCAAAGAGGGGGAGGCGGCATCGACGGGTATACGAAATACCAAGTTACCTTTACCGCTAATAATCAAACTTATCTCCTTATTGCAAAGACATTACGGTTTAAATTGAAGGGAGTGTGTGAAAATTAGCTGCATAATTATGTTTGAAATTCCTTTGAGGAGGTTTGTAATAATCGTGATTTTTTAATCAAATTTGGTCTGTAGAAGGGAAGAGAAGGCTATATTTTTTCATTATTTAATTTTGGTCGCTCGCGGCTTGCTACTCCTTCAAGGGACAGGCGGTTGTTTGAAGCGTTTTTTGGATGTTTAAACATGGCCTCATGTTACACCGTTAAATCAACGAACCTCGTAAGTATACCGTATACCGAACCTCATATGATAGTACTAACCCTTAGCCAGTAGCCTTGTCACGTAACTACTTCAAAAATTACAAATTTTGGCATCTTTCTCTGATGACGCCTCGGTTATTTTTATTTATTTATTGAATTACTTGACACAATTTTAAATAAAAAAATACAATATCAATATTGTAGAAATAGAGAAAAATACTTTTGTTTAATGCTTGCGGTAGGCCCTCTCGGACAATTGAAACCCTAATCTAGTTTAAAACTATGTCAAAAGGACAAGTAGTAAACGATTCGTTACAATGTGCTTCATAACATCACTTTGACATAGTTTCCATTTCCACATACTGCCTTTTTAATGGGTTAATTTGAACGTGACATTAAAAGAAAATATATTTAAAGTAAAGAGCCGTATATAATACTTCCTCTTCATGCCATATCCCTAATAACAACGCCGGAAGTGTTTCCATGAAGCTAATACAATATCAGTAAAATGGTGACCATGGCAAAAAATACTTCCACTGAATCACTGATCATAAATCCAAGGATTGAGCTTATTTTCAGAAACGATATTAGAAACTACGACACAAAATGAAAGTTTTTCCAAATCGTTTCATATGCTGAAGGCCGTTGGGTCGGAATAGTTCTCGAGTGGCGGCCACGTGCCGGAAGGTGCAGCGTAGGTAGGCCCCCACAAGGTGGACTGATGACCTGGTGAAGGTCGCAGGAGTCCGCTGGATGCGGGAGGACCGGTCATTGTGGCAATCTTTGGGGTTGGCCTATGTTCAGCAGTGAACGGAGTAAAATTTTAATGGTAAACGGTGTGATAAGCGGCCACTTCGAACAGTTCAATTTCGCGGTTAATATGGCAGATCATCTGATAGAACGTGTGTTTTGATTACAATTATATTTCGGTTCTGAGCTCTTTTGTTATTGTTCCATTTTGTTTGTTCCAATTAATATTTACAATCGTTTAGGGATTGGATTGTGATGGCGATTTTGTTAATTGAGTTATTTTTGATGTTTCTTGTGGAAGTTAAGCAAAATAATATATATTTTAGTACAGATGGTGCCTTCTTTACGCGCTAGTGCGAGAAGTGGCTCATTTTCCGTCAGGTCCAAAACTTCGGAGGGTTATCCGTACTAAAAAACGTCGTACGAGACAAGTGCAAAAAGAAAATTCGTAACACGTGTCTATTTAAAACTCACCACTCGTTTCGAATTTCATGTTTTCCGCACTTGTGTCGTAATGTACTACTTTATACTGTGTTACAATCCGTGAGCCGATAGAAAAATCTCCGTTTTTTACCTGTCTTGCTCGCTCTTTTTGCGTACCTACACCGTGAGCTCTAATAACCCGAAAGATTTTAACAGTGTGTTCCTGACCACATTTAGAAACTATAATGTCGTATAAACTTTTCGGGATATTGCCTAGTTTCAGAGTTATTACCAATTAAAAAAAAACATATTTTCTAATTGTAACTCGGTACAAAAGGTTTTTTTAACGGCGTTGGTGCCATTATGGAGAATAGTCTCACTAACTTCATTAATAGATGTCAAAAAGTGAGAAATAAAACCTTTTAAAAATTAGGTTTTTGTAAAAAAAAAACCTTAATACTTATTGTAAGTGCTAGTTTCATGAATAACTTTTACTTTTTATGTTAAAATACATTCAAAAATTAAATAACAATTGAAAAAAAATTTTTTTTCGCCAAAAATGACAAAAGTCATATAATATTTTTTTGTTTGTTTTTACATCAAAATCTTTCGGGTTAAAATCTTTCGGGTTATTAGAGATCACGGTGTATATGAGGGGACCGATACAGGTATAGAACCGAACGTTTTTTTTACAGCTCACGGACTGTATGTTAGTGTAGTTTGATCAAGGAGTTGTGACCTAAACCAATTTTTACCTATGACTGATTTAAGTCTATAAATAATTTAAAATGTGCCGCCGTTTTTAGTGACCGAAACATTACATCTGAAAAGCTTCTTTATGCAAAATAACTTAATAGGAGAAGCCTAGGTCTTAACCCCGCATGAATAAAAAATAAATTGTTGAAATTTGAACTCTAATGGCAATTAAAAGAGTTAAAAAAAATAAAATTAAACTGTTTATTTCACACAAAGGTACATTTATAATTTTTATTAGGTACACAAAACTCTAATCTAATAATTATTTAGATTTTAGGTGAGTTAGGTCTTACTAAATGGTTATTTATTTAATTAATTACATTAGTGAGGCACTTAATGTACATTTCACAATAATTTTACCTTACAGAATATCATGCATTATCTGACATATTTAACATAGGCGGATAATATTAAGTTCTAATGCAGTCTTTTAATAAGCACTTTCTTAAAGAGCCTTACAATTTGTTTATGAGTTTTATTACAAGTTGAAACGAATGGAAGCCTATTCAAAGTCTGAGGTAATGCACTTGTCCATACTCTCTTGCCATATTCGTTAGTACTAGTAGGCACTACATATGTTGGAAGATGATTTAATTTGCGCAGGTTTCCGTGTCTACATCTTTTTGTCAGAACAGATATTTTA
This sequence comes from Thaumatotibia leucotreta, assembly GCA_025490895.1. Lineage (NCBI taxonomy): Eukaryota > Metazoa > Arthropoda > Insecta > Lepidoptera > Tortricidae > Thaumatotibia > Thaumatotibia leucotreta. The sequence continues at coordinate 7,984 of JALPQI010023764.1, read as the reverse complement.
CTGCTATATTGAGACACCAACGACAGATCAATCTTATCACGGATTGGCAATACCTTGCAATATTTGAATAGGCTCTCATAGTTGTATCTGTACTGGTATTTGATTTTCAAAGGTACAATGGTTTTTAATAGTCTTAATTGTAACATTAATATTTTATTTAAATATGATTTATATGTTCTCCCATAACTGGACAGGCCATAACCTATGACTGAATCTGCTAGCGACATGTATAGTAATCTCAATGTCCTATAGGGTAACTTCTGCTTTAGTATAGATAGTTTTGCTAAGATTGACCTCAGTTTTCTACAAATGTAATTGATGTGCGGACTCCAATTAAATTTATTATCGATTATGAGCCCGAGGTAAGTGTGTTCAGATACTATGTCTAGGCATGCACAGTTACAAGGTACAATTTGACTGTGCATACAAGAGTGTTCATGTGCAACTACTACCGGAGTACTAGAGGTCCCTATATAGGGTGATCGTATGTGCATGTGCATCAGCTTAGTTTTATTATAATTGATGGATTCAATTTTATAGCGGCCATATATGGCTTCTAAGCGGTAAGGGGTTAAAGGTTTAGCAGTGGGCTGAGAGTTTGATGATGTGTTTTAGTGTTAATAATAAATATCTTGAGACATCTCATACAAATCGATCTAGTCCCACGGTAAGCTCAATCAAGGAACAAATATTTGTGAAAAATAAATACATGATTAATGCCCTCGTCCGGATTCAAACCCGAAACCTCCAGCTTCGTAGGCAGGGTCACTACCAACTAGGCTACGTAGGCTGACAATAAAAAAAAAAAGGTTGGAAATGACAATTAGTTATTGGGCTGTATCAGGTATTGTCTACGATAATACTGTACTGTTGCTACTTAAAAACACGAACCAAAATATTTCATGAAATATGATTTGTTCCACAAAATCTTGCAATACCGTCATATTACCGATAATGTCTCTTTTCCCCGAATAAGCCGTACCTTTGCAAACATAATATTTCCCCGAATGCCTTTTGGACATTGTCCAGCGTTCTCCATTAGGTGTAATTTACTTTATTTGTCTTCCTTGCCAATACATATTTATTTATTACGAGGTAGGGAGGGTGTGTTTTGTATTGTGTTATAAATGTTATAATAATACGACATGGTGACCATCATGGAAATGTATTACCTATGCTTTTACCGCCCAAAATTTACCAGTGAATTTTGAATTAATAGTGTATGAAATAGAATAGAATTTATTTTGTTGGAGAAGATCTTTTAATAGGTCCCCGGGAGACAGGAGGCTATCAAAAGAGTGAGATAATCTAGTTTTTTAGTACAGATGGTGCCTTTTTTACGCATTAGTGCGAGAAGTGGCTCATTTTACGTCAGGTCCAAAACTTCGGAGGGCCATCTGTACGAAAAAATGTCGTACGAGACACGTGCATAAAGGAAATTCGTTACTCGAGTCGATTTAAAACACTCCTTTCGGTCGTGTTTTAAAACATCGCCACTCGTTTCGAACTTGTGTCGTAATGTACTATTTGAATGACTTTCTTTTGCCGCAATAGTTATTCAGGAAATAAAAGTAAGGGATTTTATCGTCTATATTAATTATTTAATTATATCCTGACGTTTCGAACACTTTACAGAGTTGGTAGTGGTCTACGGGTAGTTAACATAATATATGCGATATGCGTAAGCATAAACTAGCTGGAGTGGCCGAGTGGTTTAGTCATCACTAGTCATCATCCGCGAAAGCTGAGGACGTGGGTTTAAATCCCACCTCCGGCGTTTGTTAAACTTCGGTATTTTTTCTTTGGTATGTGACATCTAATATTTGAAAAGGAAATAATACAATTATTTTGATTTATAAGTTAATTTTCATGTAAATTAAAGTCTTAATATATTTTTTTATTCATGACAAACCAATATTTGGCTACGGAACCCTTATAAATTCGTCATGTCCTTCTGTCCGTGTGTCACAGCCGATGTACTCGGAAACTATAAATGCTACAGTAATGAAATTTGGTAAGAACATGTGTTGCATGAACCGCTACATAGTTATGATACTATACTGTAAAAAAATAATTGGGGTACATAAATACATCCCTCCATATATGTTCCTGAAGGGTACAATTTTTTTTTCGATGTTCATAAACGTGTGAGCTAACAATAGAAACGTCTTTAAATATGATATAAAGGTATCTAAAACATTTTTTTTTTTGTAATTTCATCTACTGTACCCCAACAAGTCAAGACAAGTCTAGGGACCCTTAATTTGTTTCATCCTTTAGTTCCCGAGTTCCTGTGACCACCTTCCTACTTCATCATCAGACCAGGGGGGTTACCATGACGTATTAATGCGGTTCAGTTTAGGTCGAGAGAAAGGGACAAGAACATACGAGTCGTACAATCACTGTCCCTTTCCCTGAACCTAAACTGAATCGCATTAGTACGTCATAGTCACCCGCCTGGGGCCCGTTTCTCGAACGCTTGTAACTTGTAATACAAGTGGAAGTCTCTTTTTAACACTATTAATTAGATGAGAACTTCCGCTTGTATTACAAGTTACAAGCTTTCGAGAAATAGGCCCCTGGTCTATGATATCATTATAATTATAATTGCAATGCCATTCCCATTCAAAATAATACCCAAATACATCAAAATGAACTCGCAAGATCTGGTGAACAACAATTTTTGACAAAGGTAACTAAATAAAACCTCGTTACAATAACAAGCCACTTCTCAAATCCCAAAAGACACTGCCAACCTAAAAAAACCGCTCCGCAAATTTGAATTCCAAATTTAAAAACCGAACACTGCGTAAAACAACCATCGATAGCAAATCCGCTAAAAAAAACCGTTAAAAATTCCACCTTTTCAATTACCGAACAAGAATAACGGGCGCTCGATGCAAATGCCCGATGTCCGATGTCCCGGGACCGGGGAATCCCGCTATTGATAGGTTAGGGGCGCTTTAAAGGTTTTTTTTTATGTTTTATGGAACGATTTTTCAGTTGGTTGGAATGGATGTACAGTCCACTTGTTTATGATACGATATAAACTGAAAGCAATGTTTGTTTTTAGAGTTAAATAGTATTTTGCTATTGGTCGATTTGGTGCTTACATGTAAATTGGAATTTCAAACACTATTAAGTGCCTCTCAAAAAACCGTCGATGGAGCTTTAGATAGCTTTTATTTCTTTATATTTTTAAAAAGTCAGTACTTAATTAGTTCGTATCTTATTCAAAATATATTTTGAAACTGTGTTTTTGAAGATATACATGGCATACAAGCGTATGATGGTCAACTACCATTGCTAAACGACGTGTATGATTCCAGTGATGTCATATTATATGTATAACTGTTGTCATTTTAAAATTTTTAAGTTCACTATGTCGTGAATCGATGGCAAGAGAGATAAGTGAGCGGATTCATTAACTTGGGTCGTTTACATTTGAAAAGTACAGCCAAGTTAGGTGTACACCTGTAATTGTACAATTGTATATATATTTATGAATTCGGCTGTATCACATTTGCGTATTAAAGAAAATTATTCGCACATATGTTTAACATAGAACAGTTACATTCAATAAATGATTGAAAGTAGAGCCACCTCCCCGATCGAACTCCGAACAAAGTTCGAACACCGCTATAGATTCACCGAAGCCATCGAAACGTGTGGGCTCAAAGTGGTCCCTTTACACTCTTCCATCCCTCGCAATTTCGCAGTAGATCGTATAGCACCGTCACTCTCGGCGCTGCTATAAAGATATCGAATGTTCGATGCAACAGGTCGTATTGACGGGATCAGGGTTGGCGACTGATCGGTTTTTTAGTTTTTTGCCAAAATAATAATTGAACGATGATTTTTCACATTCACTTTAGGCTGATTTTGTATTGGCTTAGTTAATTACAAAGTGATGTAAGATAAATACAACTGTTAATTAATAAATCTTAATTACTAGATGCTATTTAGGTATTTATTTACTTACAACTTTAGCAAAATGGCTCAAAAAAAAAACAAAAAAACTACTGAGATGGAAACAACAAGGTTGAAATATTTCGATCTAGGCGACCTACTAGGTATGTATACTCGTAGTTTTTGTTTCTGATGGTGAAGTAATCTTGCCAGAGCACCTGATCCATTTTGTTTTCGGATGCTGCTTTATACTATATTGTGTATATCTGTGTAAACATGATTGCTTTGAAATGAAAAATACTGCTGTGCGACTGTTTCATAACCATATGAACACATTTTCGCATCGCCGTGTGGTGACGGCAGTAAGAATACATTTGTCACCACCCCAACTCCTCCTGCGGGTGTCGTAAGAGTCGACTAAGGGATTGAAGTGTCACTGACCACTATTTCATAAAAGATTGATGATGGGCAGCAGCGTCATCATAGTGGACACATTACTGCGATCGCCAATTCGCTTGCCCAGCGTGGCGATTATGGGCATTTACCTCCTAATGCGTTTCACATCATCAGCCTATGTTAGTCCACTGCTGGACGTAGGCCTCTCCTATTAACTATGCGTATAGACGCATTAGGAGGTAAATGCCCATAATCGCCACGCTGGGCAAGCGGATTGGCGATCGCAGTAATGTGCCCACTATGATGACGCTGCTGCCCATCATCAATCTTGTAGAATGGTCAGTTACTTTATCCCGTAGTCGACTCTTACGACACCCGCAGGAGGAGTTGGGGTGGTGACAAATGTATTCTTACTGCCGTCACCACACGGCGGCCTAATGCGTTTATAGGCAGTCAATAGGAGAGACCTATGTCCAGCAGTGGACTATCATAGGCTGATGATGATGATGATGATCAACACATTTTAAAGAGTTGACAACCTACTTGGAACACCACTTAAATTGCAGGAATTCATACGTTAGTATGTTTAAAAGCAAACTACCTGAATGATATTGAATAGCTAACATAGCTCTATGGTCTACTCATATACCTACCTACTTGTACTTTGATAATATTTACAAAAACGTACACTTTCGATTACCAACAGTAAAAACAAAATGAAAATTTACAAGCTTAGGTTGTGACAACCCTAAAAGAACTTATCGTTTTTCAGCGCACGGTCCCGTTCAGGAATGTTATTGATAACAGGTGTGCGGATCGGAAAGGATAGGATATATTGGCCCGGGTCGGGACGGAACGTGTGGCTGCGCGGTTATCGGGTATATGGAGTGATTGGCAAGGTTAAGTAGAGTTGGGAGAGGTCAGGTGTTTGATGGGTGACCGTAAAGGAAATGCAAAAAGTTGGTTACGGCGGTTCGTGTGGTGACGGCAGTAAGAATACATTTGTCACCACCCCAACTCCTCCTGCGGGTGTCGTAAGAGTCGACTAAGGGATTGAAGTGTCACTGACCATTCTACAAGATTGGTGATGGGCAGCAGCGTCATCATCACATTACTGCGATCGCCAATCCGCTTGCCCAGCGTGGCGATTATGGGCATTTACCTCCTAATGCGTCTATACGCATAGTTAATAGGAGAGGCCTACGTCCAGCAGTGGACTAACATAGGCTGATGTATGTATGTATGTATGTATGAATCAACTTTTTTCTGTCTGTTATTTCCATGTTTACGGTCACCTGAGTCACGCAAATTTTATGCAAAATTATGCTACTTAAACTATGCAAATTATCATTTTTTTGGTGTCAATAAGCTTTTTCCTTAATGGGCAACCTACAAACATGGACTACACGTATGTATGCATAATTTAAGTAGCACATTTTTTCAAAAAAACATCGGGTATTAAGTGACCGTAACCTGGACAATAACAGACAGAAAAACGTTGTTTCACCTATTTAAAATATTACCAAGAATAGCTAATGCTTCAAGTCTCTAAGCAAAAAAATATATCGTATTGATAACAGCTTAAAAATAAAAATCAAGTAAATCGGAAAATATAGGATGTATTTGGCCTGACACGGGACCGGTCAAGTGGCTTTGCGGTTATCGAGAAAATAGAGTGATTGCAAGGTTAAGTAGTGTTTGGGAGAGATCAGGTTTTGGATGGGTGACCGACAAAAAATGCAAAATAAAAGTTGTTTAAGTTAACTCATTGAATTTAAAATACTATACTATAACAACAATACATAAATTGGCGAGTACAGTGGCGAGTACAGTATTGAAGTGAATTCACTACAAAAATGGTTTAATATTGATAGCAAGTAAATGATAGTGAAACGGAACGGAAATGACAGGATCTAATACGGAAGCGGCCTCTTTGGATGTCCTGCTATTAGGGATATTGAGCAATTTGCAAAGTTAAGCAATGTTGGGAGAGGCCAGACTTTAGTTGGAGAGGGGTGACCGCTGAAAAAATCCAGTTTGACTAAATTAATTAAAAAATACAAAAAATTATTAAAAAATAATTAAAATAATTAATAAAATGTATACATGTACTGATTTTTGCGTGCCAATGATAGTACAAGTACCTAGTTAGTATAAGAAAGACTGTTCTTTAAAAAGTTTAGTTGATATTATACATGAAATTAAGAATCCGTAGACGAGTAATCTAATACTTACAATGATGGTAAAAGGTGCCAAAAATAATTGCTTCCAAATGTGACATCCATTGGTCAAGTTATGTATTTCTGTATTTTGTTGTATTAATAATGGTAAATATTCTTTCGGGCTTACAGTCGCATATGTCTAGGATTGGGTAAATCAAGAAACATGGAATGTAGGAAGGCGGGCCAACAAATGCCGGGATAACGCTAAGTAGAAGAACAAGAATATTATTTATACGTACTACCTTTAAACCTATTATTTCTGATACGGCGAAATGTACCAGACGGTCGGAAATATGTAACGAATTATATCTAAGAACACGATTGCTATGGTATCCGGAACATTGGCAGAGCGTATCCAAACTTAGCAAGAAACCATCGATTTATTTCAATGTAGCATTATGCTATTCATTATATTGCCGGTAACATTACTACAGTATAAAGTTTTGCAGTACATTTACCATTCAGCCGTTGATATTTTGTTAATTTTTAAATGGATATACAGGTTGATTTTTTCTAATCTGGCCTGATACCGCGAAAATCGAAATTCGTAAATTTCGAAGATTTTTCTCTGTCACTCCATCGAAGGTGGCATTAGAGTGAGAGAGACAAATCAAAATTTGCGGATTCCGAAGTTTGTGGTACGGCCGCTGGTATAGAGACAAGTATCCAATCACACTCCAAGGTCTCACGGTCGTTCACAGTTCATTTTTCATTGCTCTGTGCGTTAAGTCTTCATCTTACAGCAACAATAGCTGCCTTTCGTAACTTGACACATATATTTTTTGCATATATTTTTTCCCCATAAATTTATATCCAGAAGAAAGCGACATAAAATAAAAAATCTGGGCAAGTGTAAGTGTATCTCAAATCACGCATAAGTAAAAGATATTAACATAATATTATATTGTAAAAAATGTTTAAACATTTTCAAATTAAGCATTTCTTCAGGTATTTTTTTCCTAGAATCCAGAGTGTATTTAAATATTTGTCAAACGGGTTACTCACGTTCACCCGTTTCATAAATATTAAAATATGTTTGAGTCACACGTTAGTTATGTTATAATTCTACAACCCAGAATGTGATAAAAATACTGATGATACGAAGGGAAGAGTCTACATATTCAGCATTGTACCTGATCACTCCGGGGGCGGATCCAGGGGGGGGGGGAGTACTTAGGTATGCCTAGGTGCTGTTTTAAGCATAAAATACTTTCCTATCATAGGTCAATGCCCCTCGTGAACGAAGTCCTGGATCAGCGCCTGCTTGATCAGGACAAATGGGACACTATACTGCTATAATTATATTGCGTCAAATCATAACGTTCCATACTCTCCCGCCAATCAGCGATTGTACACGGACTATCGATGTTGCTGTTTAGCAAATTGTTATGTTCCCTTATAACGCACTTTACCCTATGGCTGGAGGCGATGTTTATTAATACATTTTGTATTGAAAG
>JALPQI010023763.1:0-17876 GCA_025490895.1 Thaumatotibia leucotreta | reverse complement strand
AAAGCCGATACCAGGCTTTCTATTAATGTCAAGTAACCTATCCAATTTAACGGAAATCAATAAAAACACGTTGTATACCTGTTGCATAAACCACTACTGTTATATTGGCTTCAAGTGTTCATGCTTGCCACGGTAGAATACAATAAAAAAGTAGAGCATTTTTTATCAAAACGTGAAGTTAATGTCCCCACGTGTGATACAGTTTTGATGTCAACTACCTCTTAATTACTACTCGCGTTATGTTATAACTAAAAAGGTACATTCCATGTGATTATAGTTGCCGATTTCTAAAGGTGCATTTAGACCAAACGAGCGAATGCTCATTCTATCCCCCACTCTACGAAATTAACGAATTTCGACGAATCACGTTTGAATCAATAAAAAAAACAAGTAAATTAATTTAGATAGTGAAACCAAAAGGAACCCAAAAGTAGGAATTGTATATTGTTTTAAACTCTCACGAATATCACTCGAGACATAATAGCGTAAACTTACATACGTGTAATATTATTCTAACGTTTTGGGCATGACGTTACACCAGTGGTAGCAGGCAGTACGTGAAGCTATTGAAATTAAGAAACATCGGAATTGGAATCAAAATGATGGGCAAGAAATCTCGTCCACGTGGAATCCTGTAATTTACAAAATGTAAGAGAAGATTAAAATAGCATTTTGAAGCCATTGGATGTTGTGAGTGTTGTGTGTAGGCCTAGTGACAACCCTAGCCTAGAAGTGAATAATCAAGACCAAGTGCGGGTAGTTCGCAAAACCCATGCAGCTGGAAGGTGTTGATAGATTTTCAGCCTCCGTAGCCTGGTTGGTTGGTAGTAACCCTGCCTACGAAGCTGGAGGTTTCGGGTTGGAATCCCGGTGAGGGCATTAATATCTTCGGACATCTTACATAAATCGACCTAGTCCCACGGTCAGCTCATTTAACCTCGTAAGGCCCATTTTATTTTTAGGACTAGTGAAATAATAGCCCAGTGTCCTAAAAAAAGGACATGTTCTTTTTAATTTTGGAACCTACAAAATAAAATATATATTTCTTTGAAAAATATGACGTGATGATATATGTAGGTATATAATATATATATTATAATATAGATACTTAAATACTTGTACATACATAGACAGCCACGACCAAGGAACATATATATACAAAAATAATGCCCTTGCCAGGATTCGAACCCGGAACCTCCAGCTTCGTAGGCAGGGTCACTACCAATTAGGCTACGGAGGCTGACTATATCTCACTATTACCTGAGCAAGCCTCTATTGCCGTGGCGTAGGTATTTTTGAGCACATTGGCCGGTCCGATAAATTTGATTCCGACTGTACTACGACGATGGCGACTGTACTTTGTAAACGAACCTTTTAGGTCAATCACCTGTCCTCAAATCCGCACTGCAAGAACAATGAGACTTCACGGATTAAAGGATTACGTGCTAATAGCACTCAATAATTATCTTAGTTAAATATCTCTGCTAATATTGTTTTATGTACCAACAATAACCGAATTCAGGTCGAAGTCATTAAAGTATAATAGTAATTTATATTACCTACTGATATACCTATAATAAGAGTTTAAAAAACTTGTGTTACGTTGACCGGTCTACTTCAAATTTGTGGAAAGTTGACCGTAGTTATTACGGTCGAGGAATTTAATTTCCTACCCATTTCTTACCTTGTCATAGTAGCTATAATATGACAGTCCTAGCAGCTTTCATATTGATTGTCACTGTAACAAGGTACGAAATGGGTAGGAAATTAAATTCCTCGACTGTACCTATACAGAAAACGAACAACTTCGACTTATTGTCAATGCAGAACGCGACCAAGCTCAAGCTTAAGTTAGATTGTCAAAAAAACAATATGTTGGTCGTTTTCTGCATAACAATGGTCAGTTAATCTGTACCTAATGATAATGAGTAAAAAATGTTTCGCGCCACATGCTCGACGAAGCCGCATTATACATATAATATACATCATTATAAACCTCACCGAAAGCAAGACATGTTTAATATTCCAAAATATTTTATTATTTAATATTGCAAAAACCGGGTTATAATGTTGTATGAAATTTCATCACCATCCGCGATTTCACTTTTCCACATTGCTATGACGATAAAATCTGATTATGTCAAGCAAAATGTATAAGCAGTGCCTGCGCGAATGCCGCGCCGAGCATGGCCAATTCGATTTTCAAAAACCGAAGCCGCGGCGAATTAATATTCGCATGATCTTCATTTGTTAAATCAGTGTAGTCATTAAATTTGTTAAGTCATATAGGCTATGCCGGCAGAAACAAGTTGCGACAAGTTGCGATATCATTTTTTTTTAATAATTTAATTTCAACGCTCTGAATTTGCTGCAATAAATATTATGTTCTAAGTATGACTAAGCCTTGAGCCTGTTTTGTAGTTTTTCGCATAAGGTGAGAAAAGTAGAGTAGGTATATAGATATGGAATAAAATTGTTTTTGTCTTGGGCGCTTGAATCCCTCACTGCACTCAGGACTCAGTCTTAATTCCGACACTTCGCTCGGGAATTAAATCTACAACTCCATCGCTACGCTCGGAAGTAAAACTGGGAGTCCTTCGTTACGTTCAGGATTCAATGTCGTGCCCGTGACATAAAACAATGCTTTATCCCCTTGGTGTATACTTAACCCCTCATGTGTCGCGAATATTTTTTTCTAATAGTTTCCTCGTCACTGACAACTCTACTATTTACAACTTGTTTAGCGCTGTAAAAGTTTATTACACGCAATTCAACATATATAAATTATCAAGAGAATAAAGGAGTCATGTACAGATGACCGATTAACCACAACAACCTTGATAATTCGTCTTGACACAAATGACTCCTCGAGTGAACAATATTCGCTTGCACGATACATCTACTTAAGGTGCATTTAGACCAAGAATATTACTCATTCTATCCCCCACTCTACGAAATCAACCAACGACGAATCACGTTTTGTGTAACAAACGAAGTTTATGGAGTGGGGGATAGAATGAGCGAATGCTCGTTTGGTCTAAATGCACCTTCAGGTGGGTGGGCGTTTTCACAAACCGTTGTTGAAATCACCTTGTTATTTTTGGTCAAGTTTAGGCTTATCCGGCTCAGAATCACGAGCTCATTCGATTTCGTTAGGAGAAAAAATAAGATTATCTCCCATAGTTTTCATATAGATTTCATTCTTTCCATTAAGCTACCGCCTTTGATTGAACATCTATGAAAAAACGGTATCGTAATGGAAAAAACATTTTGTGACATTTTTTTTCTCCTATTAGAATCGAAAGAGCTCGTGATCCTGAGTAGAACAAGCCCAAACTTGTCCGAAAAATAACAAGGTGATTTCAACAATGGTTTGTGAAAACGCCTGGGTATGGGCAAATATTATGGACGCATTAGAATCCCTATAATCGCCACTCCGGACAACCGGGTCACAGTAGTGTGTCCACTATGATGAACCTGCTGCCCATCGGCCAATGACACTTCCCTTTGTCGACTCTTACGACACCCACGGGAAGAGTTGGAGTCAACTCCAGCACTTGTGGATTATTTCGTAGCGCAGTAAAGTACGAGTATAGTCAAGATAGACATGATGTCATCGAACTTTTATTGGATGGGGAACCAGTACCAGTGTAATCAGCAAATTAAATAAAAAAAAAACGACTTCAACCAATTTCTCCAAGATTTCATCATCAGACACCAACTTGGTGCCAACGGGACTTCTCAGGGATAACGGGTATAAACCCGTTCGATAGAATAATGTGTTCACGATTCTTGGAGATTGGAGATATTGAATAACATAAATACAAATTGTCACTCTCCGTAGCCTAGTTGGTAGTGACCCTGCGCTACGAAGCTGGAGGTTCCGGGTACGAAACCCGGCGAGGGCATTATTTGTGTATGTATTTATCACAAATATTTGTTCCTTGGTCATGGCTGTCTATGTATTTAAGTAGGTATATATATCGTCTCCTAGTACCCACATCACAAGCCTTAATTGAGCTTACTGTGGGACTAGGTCGATTCGTGTAAGATGTCCCAAGATATTTATTTATGTATTTATTTTCACTAGTGGGAATCGGGATATAAATGTAGGTACCACTGGGTCGTGATTGTGAAGTAAAAGGATTATTATAGTTAGCCTTGGATTGGCGTATTTTGTTACATACGCAAATGACTCTCACGATAACATAGGCTTAGTCGTTAACTGTAAGGGTTTCTTGTTTACTACAGAACCCTAGAAAAGGGGGCATATTCCCCAGTCTGGTGATGAATAACTGATATGTTTTGATTGCGTAAGTAAACATAAGGAAGACGCAAATTGCTCCCACATGTCACATGTCACGTGTCATACAACTCATACAAATATGATAACGGACATCGATTTGTACATGTAGCCGTACATTTTGTATATTGTTCGTTATCGCTTGCTATCACTTACGCTAACGTACTCGTATAAATGAGTGAAATAGTACTGATAATTTGATTGAAGCATTCATTTCATTAATTAGTTCATTGTTTTAACAGTAGCAAGGGCCCTACCACGAACTTCGAAATCCGCATATTTCGGGGATTTTTCTCTATCACTCTAATGCCACCTTCGTATACAGTGTTTGGTTAGCGGTGTCGGAGCTTTTAAGGGCTTAAACTACAATCAACTTCATCGATAAATTACCATACTTTTTTTTTTTGTGCCAACGATAATTATATGGCGGCCATTTTAAAATTTCAAACAGACGAATATGGGCGCACGTGATATTTCTGGAATTATACGTTTGTTATCGGTCCTATTACTGCAAAAAAAATCTCGTTAGAGAGCTCATTAGATAAGCAAACTAATTATCGATAAAATTGATTGTAGTTTAAGCCCTTAAAAGCTCCGACACCGCTAACCAAACACCCTGTATAAATTAGATACCTAGATAAATCCCCGAAATTTACGAACTTAGGTATTCGCGGAAGTAGGCAAGTAAATAAAACAATTTGATTAAAATATTAAATCAAATCATTAAGTCATGGACTTATGGTAAATTTTGAATCATAATTGACCATAATTTTGCAGAAAGTGACCAACTTATTTTTTTGGCTGCTTTATGCATTTACACAAAAATCGAGTTTTCTGCATAACTACGGTCAATTATAACAATAAAAATTGCCCAAAAGTTTTTGTTTTGCATAAGTACCTTACTCTGAAAATAAGGACCATTTAATGAAGATTATAAAGTAGTTACGTATAGCTGAGTATCGATACCAGGTACAAAAATTGCCTTCTGAAAGGACATTATGGGCCAAAATTGTACGTTTGGTCAGTATTAAAAATGTTTATCAAAATAATTTTATTGTTTCTGAATCGAAATCCTCAAACTACCACTACTACTTGTAGGTATTGAATTTGGTCGAAGCTGAATCAATGAAATCTTTAGGAATATCAGTCACGACTCTTTACTATAAGGACCAGTTGAGGATGTTACCCTCGGGTCTCGGAACCGGTTCCTGTGTTCGAACCTGACTCGACCGGGTTCATAGTATTATGTCATTAGCGTGTATGTTAAAGGGATAGGTCAGTGCACTTGATGTTTTCAACATGATCATTTCTTTTTATTTTGACGATTTTCGTAATTTTGAATTTATGGGTAAATTTTGGGTGATTGTGAATTGAAAGTATTCCGAAATTTCCATAGGTACCCTGTCCGGATTTCCTCTTTTGTAGCCGCCATACAAAATGTAGGTATGGAAAATGATAATAAAATAGGATAAAATTCATGGGACATTTTTTTCCGCTCATCGTGACCGTCCCTAGTTTTAACTCTTGCTACACTACCCAGATGTCACTGACGTACCCTGTATACTGACGATTATGCTGTGAAGCTAAATATGATAATATCATTACATTCATTACCATGACGACATACCATATGACACGATAATTAAAAAAATATAACCAAGCAACGTGTCATCGCGAAAGAAACAAAATATTTATATTATCACAAATATTTGTTCCTTGGTCTTGGCTGTCTATGTATTTAAGTATCTATATGTATCTATCTATCTATTATATATATCGTCGCCTGGTACCCACATCACAAGCCTTAATTGAGCTTACCGTGGGACTAGGTCGATCTGTGTGTGAGATGTCCCAAGATATTTATTTATTTATTTATTTATTAATGAGACACATTTTAACCGATATATCCCGTTTTCCAGGCCATGGCCGCTTCAATCACCTGGTCCTGTTCACCAGCGGCCTCATCATGCTGAACGTCTCCATGGAATCCCTCGGCATGAGCTACGTCCTCACGTCAGCCAAATGCGAGTTGGAGCTGTCAGAACAGCACCGGGGGATGATCAACGCTGCTGCGTTTATTGGTAAAGTATGATCATGATAACTTCCTGTAAGTTTATTAGAAGGCTGATGATATGAAGTTTGGTCAAGGAATGTTTTGCAGCTATATTCTACATCGGCCAAACATGAGCGGTTGGATCGCAGAACAGAATAGGGGAATGATTAACGCTGCTGCTTTCATTGGAGGGTGTTGCGATTTTTTACTCGTTTTTATTGTTCATTACCATCACCACTTTATTTTCCGTTTTATAAAAGCAAACGAGACTATTATGCCGGAATAGCAGACAAACATGCGTCTGCTACAAGATAACCGAAAATGAGTCCACTATTTATACGTAGTTTGTCAATAATTTGGGAATGGTAATGACTTGATTGGTGCGACAGAATAATCGCATAGAGCTACCCTGGTAAAGTATGATCAATTGATCATGATTACTTTACTAAGCGATAATTTTTTTAACATTAGATAAAATATTAGCGATCTTTACTTATATTTTTATTTGTATCTCGCTTTTGACACGTATAAATCCCAGTCTTTTGGTAGGCTTGCGTGGGGATACAGATCCAACACGTAGACGACCTTTGGAGAAATTCGCTGTGTTGTACAGCTTTTTTTTTTTTTCGTTGACCCAGGGGAATCCGTTATGGATACCACCCGGCCCGGGAGTAACCGGGTGGTTATGTCCGACTCGCACGGACTAAGCCCCTGGGGTGTTCCACCGCTCGCTCTGTGTGCGGGATTTTGGGAACGATGCTGCACACATCCGAGAATATGTTGTACACCTCCTGCAACCCATTCACGGGCACAAAAATAGATATCCGTGTACCAGCAGGCGTATAGAGGCTATTAAAGATTATATGGAAGAGACTAAGGGGTTGTGGCTTTGAGGATTTAGTAATGGAGTCGGCTTCATATCGTTTCCCCTCTGCCAAAAACTTTGGCCAAGAATTTGTACATTGACCAAACCTGTTTATAAAAACTATTTCATTAATCGATTCTTCGCAGTCTTGTAATCGTTATGTACCCGTAACAAGCTCCGTCAAAATGTCTGTATGTGCTATGTATGGATTCAAAACTCGTTCAAATACATCATGTATACAAAATATGCGATACCATTTCATATCTTGCCTTTATTTGTTTATATTACAACATTGTATTACATAAAATTGTTCAAGAAAATCAAGTACCAGGGAATCGATAGCAAAATCGGTTTCAAAAATATCGCACACAATTCGTATTTTCATTTTTGACTGATGGAGAAAGTTTGACATTTATTATATTCTCGTATTTAAGGTTAATAAGGCCTACCCATCTTTAAATTTTGTAGGAAATATCAGACTTAGTGAATCAAGTAAGACAGAAGACACTGCCTTGGTCTAATGTTAAGCTTATATTTAAGCAAATAAGGTTAAATATTTATTGCGCTTATTTGGAATACGTATTACGCGCGAAAATACATAGTGATGTGAACGATACTCTTTATGACACAATGTCGAGAGTAGGTATAAAATGTCGAGATACGGACACTTGTGTTTACGTATATTAGTGTTCTCACAGTAAGTAAATAAAAACACAGTCTTATCGAATTCAATAACTTCATTTTTACAAGTGCTACTTAACGCTAGTTGGACCTATATTATAAATTGTATTTAGGTACTTACTAAAATATCACTAAGGAATATCAATATCACCGGCCTTATTGCAAAAACTTGTATGTATACGCACCTACACACCTTGTACCTACGCAATAGTATTCTAATTGTATCCTTACGAGTATTCACAATTAAGCCTCAGTGAGTTTTACCCCAGCTAACTAAAACTTTCTTACTACAACAAAATAAATAATACTCGTATGTACACTCGTATGGACATACATTGATTTCTTTCACAACCGCTAATTAATATTATTTATTAAATATTATAATTGATTTACGGATTTCGAAATGCACGTGATTGACCGAGACTTTCCTTACAGTTACAGCCTTTGTAGTCAAGGATCGCGATAAACCGATAAACGAAAACATAATCAATTGAAGTAGGTTAATGGCAAGACATTCAGGCAGTTTTGTATTAAAATTGGTTGATTAATTAATAACTGTTACAAATTGTCTGTTTAATTTTATTTAAATACTCAAAACAACAATATATAGTACCAAGGTGCACGTCAATCTATGACGTTGAGAAAAATATATCGATACGATAATCTTCAGACACTTGAAAGCCATATTAATCGGTTCGATTACACCTACGTCGATAGTTTGAAATTGTGTCCGCATAGAAATTTTACTGTATTAGTGTGATAATTTCACTTAGTGGTGTGGTATTGTTTAAGTGTGCGTGAGTAGTAACGAGAAAAATAAATGCATTTGTAGTTAGATCGTTTACATGTGTGCTACCTCGTCCCCCTCGGAAATTGGCAGAATGTTTTGTTAGGAAAGTTATAGCGATACCGTCTCCCCATACTAAATCCTCAAAGGGTTGTGGTGATAAAGGTTGGATTAGAGATGGAACTATACTAGAGGCCTGGACAGTCTGGACACCTGTCATTGACCACCTGAGTTTCTTACTGGTTCTTCTCAGGAACGGCGTAGGGTTTGAACCAGTAGTAGAATTTTTTTCTGTCTCTTGATAATGTCAGACGATTCGAAAGTGCTTATTAATAAGCTTACTTGAATAAAGAATGGTTTGACTTTGACTTTGACTTTGATTGTCATAGCAATGATTTCTCTTAGCTATCGAGGCAGGCGGAGACTTGCGCCGACTAGATGGGCCCCTGTTAATACCGTCACAAGAGACAGCCAGCTATTTTATTATTATCAACACGCTTTTGGGTGAATATCTGAGCGTTTCAACCGCCTAATTTTGGTGGCATCATTTTTGCCGAAGTTTCTAAACGTCTCAGTGTTATACTTCGTCATTTGCATAAGGTACCGTGCCTCCTTCAAATGACAAAGTAGCACATTGTAACGAATAGAAACTTCGGCAAAAATAATGCCACCAAAATAAGGCGGTTGAATTGAAACGCTCAGATATTCACCCTTTTATTAGCTTCACTCGTAACTAACTGTAACTACTAAATGTCCGTAATAAAATCTTGGAATTTTAATTTGACCCACTTCTCTGTCTTCCATTAGGATGAAATTTTGCACACGCTCTGAGTTCTAATAACAATACATGACTAGCTACGAAACATTATTACAAATCCAACATGGCATGCCTCCCCAAGATGGCGGACTGGTTGTTTGAAATCCATCCTTATAATATAGATATCAAATAATAATAAATAAATATCTTGGGACATCTTACACAAATCGACGAATAAGGCTTGTGATATGGGAACCAGGCGACGATATACATATAATAGATACTTAAATACATAGACAGCCATGACCAAGGAAGAAATATTTGTGATAAATAAATACACAAGATAAATAATGCCCTCTCCGGGATTCGAATCCCGAACCTCCAGCTTCGTAGGCAGAGTCACTACCAACTAGGCTACGGAGGCCGACAAATGAAAGGGTATGCTGTCAAGAATACAAAAAAAGCATGTTTTTTCGTTTTTCTACTATTTCTTTACTTTACGTTACAGTTTGCCCTATTTAGTCCCGTTTGTAGTTAAAAAAACATGAGTGATTTTCGTGAAAATTAGTACCAATATAACAATAAATGACTGACTTAATCCCCAATCTAATGAGCTACTTTTATCATCCTATGCTCGTTTTATATCTTCACTATCCACATTACCTAATTGAATATGAAGATGCCTTTAAACGGTTAGGCCTCGAAGAACGATTATTGGTGATTATGATTATGATGTAAATTACACTAGGCAATATATGAGAGTTTTCCAGTCTTTGAATGAGTGATTGAAACCTATGGATAAGAAATTAATATTTCCCGGTAAACACCTGGCCTTATTAGATATTAAACTAGTTTGCCTAGACCAGAGAAAGCGGTATTATGCCTTGAAGTTGAAATGATTACTATAAGACTTGATTGCAGAATTTGCTGGGGGGCTACCACGATTTACTAATCACTAATGCGATTCACTTTAGGACCTAATGTAAAATAAAAAACTGAATCGAAATGTGTCATGTCATTTTTATAATTCCAGGTATAGTGACGACGTCATTCCTATGGGGCTACCTTGGGGACCGCGTCGGGCGACGAGCAGTGATGCTGCCAGCTATGGTGGCCTCGGCTGTGTTCTCTGTGGCCTCGTCATTCGCCACCGATGTGTGGACACTGTTCGTGCTAAGGATCCTGACAGGATGCTTGTAAGTTGATAAATAAATGTCTAACTTTACCTGTGTAGGTACAGACAGGTTTCTTACCAGTATAGTGCTTATTGGTAATGGCGTTATTGCTATGGGGCTACCTTGGGCACTGCATTCGGAACCGAGCAGTAAAAACCCTCTTGACAACTAAACTACTACTACTACTAAGCTAACAAACTAGCTACTAGCTATGTTTGCCTCGGCTGTGTTCTCTGTGGCCTCGTCTTTCGCCACTGGTGTGTGGACGCTGTTCGTGCTGAGGATCCTGACAGGATGCTTGTAAGTTGTTCAATAAATGACCCGAACTATGGCTAACTTTACCAGTGTAGGTACATACAGGCTTCTTACCATTGTAGTATTGGTAATAACGTCTTTCCTATGGGGTTACCTTGGACGCTGTCTGTGCTTAGGATCCTGACAGGATGCTTGTAAGTTGTTCAATAAATGTCTCGAACTATGGCTATCTGTACCAGTGTAGACAGACAGGCTTCGTATGAGAGTATAGTAATGGCGTCATTCTTATGGGGCTACCTTGGAGACCGCGTTATTACTCGTAATACTTGCAATACATAATAATATCCCGTATTTATAAATAAAAACATGTGCTTTTGTATTGTTTGTGGTTTAAAGCAATTGAACATTTGATTAGTAATAACTCCTTATTATGTATTTACGTGTGTATTTATAGGTATTTTAAAACCGTAGTGCCACGATGCCAATTAATATATTTGTATTAACACATTTGTGTTTTACTTGATAGATAACACACCCATCAACAAAATGCTTTCACTAATTGGGTGCTATCTACAAAATAACATAATTTTAGCGTCTGCATTGTAACGAGTCATAGTTCGTAGTTTAATTAGTACTTTCCCTGTTCAGTGGCTATATTGTTTTTGATACATGACACATTTGAGAAGGGAAACCTATGATCACAGTTTATTATTAAGTTATTACTCATTCGTTCTCATAAATGTTGATGAGAGTATCGTTTTCTTTGTGTTAAAATAAATTATTTTCTCAAACTTCGACAAACAAATTGGACCTGGAAATACCTTGGCGCTGGTTTGATTAGTGAACTTGATATGTAATGAATTCCATCAGTACTTAACATTCCTAGGACTGCAAAGTGCAGGAAGTAATCTTCTTTTAACAAGTGACTCGACTAACCAATGTCCATGTCACCGGGTAAAAAAGTTGCCTCAGTTTCAAAAAATTAAGTTGCAATAATAAGTGATATTCTAGGATTTCTAGATTCGAATAAAAGCACGTTCTGTCAAAAATTGACTTCCGATTACATATTTTTATTTCATTACAAGTTTGAGAAAAGCTCTACACTTGCTTCGCCTGGAAACCAAACTTAGGAAGCTGGCTTGGTATACATGTACCTATTGTATATGAGTAAGTTTGCAACCATGCATGTTGTCCATTGTAGGTGGCCCATTAAGGAAAGGGCTTCTTAACACCAGGAAAATGCATGTTTGCATAATTTTACAAAATACCAGCGTGACTCAGGAGACCGTAACCATGGCAATAACAGACAGAAAAAGTTGGTTCTTCCATATACGGCCGAGCGTAGAGTAGAGAGAGCTATGTTTGGTTTCCCGGCGTCTGCAGTAATGTAGGGTGTTACATTTTCGGGGTTGTTGTTGTTGTATTCTGGCCATTTTTCCGTAACTCGACTACAAACGTGCCTATTTTGCGTAGTCCCAATCCCAACCCAACTAGCAAAATTTCGTCATATAATCGTCGCGGAAACGTAACTTATTCAGGCTTTTAGCTTATGAAATTGGTCATAAAAACGTAATAATTACGTTTATATAACGCGATTTGGGCCCATATTACTCAGCTTTTTAGCCATATAAAAGCCATTTAACTGAAACTGCCACCACTTATTAGTCATATAATAATCATCGCCGTGGCCACTTTATAGCTAAGTAGCTGTATAATAGCGACTTATATAGCTGTTATATGCCTTTTAATCATATAAGAGCCATATAACCGTTGAGTTAGTTATTTATTGATCATATAATTGCTACTTATATGCCAAATTTGTGGAATAAAAGTGTCCAGCGAAACTAAACAGAAGACGGATTGACAACTTGCTCGTGCATATAATTTTGTTAGTGCTAGCTGGTGTAAACAAAATTAAATAACTTAATGCCGTTGAGTATGTTTTGACAGAGCTATCTAAGTAATATATGACCATGTTATAATTGGCATTATAAGTTCTACCTAATGGTGAAAATGTATTGCGAATACCACTTTACTGATAAAGTATACTATATTTAGTAGTAAATAATGAACGCGCCACTTTAATTATTAGTTATTACAATATAAATTAAATAAATATTTTTAATCATTACGAAGGAAACTACTATATGACATGTATACGATTAACATATCATATAACTGCTTCGTATTAGTTCTTATATAGCAAGTTTAGTGGTTTAAGCGCCATGACACCTACAAGTAGATACGTTAATCATATAAAAGTAACCGCTGGAACTAAAAAGTTCTATAATAGCAATTATTTTTCCATTTACTCGAGCATAGGTCATATAAGATGTAATTATTCGACAAATAGTCAAGTAAGCGTCATGTAAAAGCAGCTTACTCAGTATTAATCTTATATGACTCTTTAGTCATAAAAGATGTCGAGATGCTGAATAAAACACTTTTATAAAACAAGATATATAATTAGCTGTTATATGACTTCATTCACAATAGTCATATAATAGCAACTGCGTTACGTTTACTCGACTTTTTCTCACAAGTCATAAGTCAGCCATATAAGTTTTTGCTACTCGGCAAAAAAGTCATATAAGCGTTTTATAAATGTGTCTTTTTCAGCAACTTCTTATATGACTCTTAAGTCATATAAGAAAGTCGTATAAACGTGTATATGACATCTTATACGACTATTATGTTATTGCTGTATAAGTTGGCTTTATACGACAGGTACTGTGTAATTTGCGATTATATGACTTTTATACGACATATTGCTGTATAAGCTGGCTTTATACGATAGGTACTGTGTAATTCGCGTTTATATGACTTTTATACGACTTATTAGCTGAGTAAGCTCGATGTTATATGACTGTTTTGCTAGTTGGGAATGCTGGCCCAGTACTTGTTGGGTACTTCACAATCTTCACATACACCCTTGAATTTCTTCGCAGATGTATGCAGATTTCTTCACGATGTTTTCCTTCACCGTAAAGCACTTGTGAATATGAAGTGATTTTCGGGGTCATTAAATCTGGACAAAAGTGCAACCCATGTTCGAGTACCGTAAGAATACAACCCCGACTCTACCCGCGGCTGTCGTAAGAGCCGACTAAGGGATTGAAATGTCACTCACCATTCTTTGATAGAAGATTGATGATCAATCCGCTTGCCCAGCGTGGCGATTATGGGCATTTACCTCCTAATGCGTCTATACGCATAGTTAATAGGAGAGGCCTACGTCCAGCAGTGGACTATCATAGGCTGATGTGATGAGAAGGTAAATGCCCATAATCGTCACGCTGCGGGTTGGCGATCGCAGTAATTTGTCCACTATGATGACGTCTCTGCCCATCATCAATCTTTTATCAAATGATGGTCAGTGATACTTCGATCCCTTAGTCGACTTTTACGACACCCGCAGGAGGAGTTGGGGTGGTGACAAATGTATTCTTAATGCCGTCACCACACGGCCATTTACCTTCTAATTCGTCTATATGCATAGTTCATAGAAGAGGCCAACGCCTAGCACTAGACTGAGAGAGGCTGATGAGGATATGTGACTATTCTCTAGACCAAGATTATAATTTCCAGTGTGTCAGCGTCCAGTGCCACAGTGTACGCGTACTTGGGCGAGATGCACGCCAGCAGCCGCCGAGCTGCCGCCATCGCGTGGGGCTCGGTCTTCATCTCCTTCTCCTTTATCATACTGCCAGGTAACGCCAGTAGTAGCCAAGTTGTGTCCAGTGAGTCAGCGTCCAGTGCCGCAGTGTACGAGTGCCCTGGGTGCCGTTTACTCTAGCTACGCCCCTGCGTGTACGCAGCAGTCACAGAGCTGCCGCCATCGCGTGAGGCTCGGTCTTCATCTCCTTCTCCTTCATCATACTGCCAGGTGAGGCCAGCAGTAGCCAAGTTGTGTCCAGTGAGTCAGCGTCCAGTGCCGCAGTGCACGAGTGCCCCGCGTGCCGTTTACTCTAACTACGCCCCTGCGTGTACGCAGCAGCCATAGCGAGGGGCTCGGTCTTCATCTCCTTCATCATACTTCCAGGTGAGGCCTGCAGGCCTGGCCAAAGATACGTAGCCAAGATACCAATCGCTATCGCTCGATCGTGAATCGTGAACGAAAGGCAGCTAACTGTTTTTGTCGCACCAATGAGAAAAAGTAACAGAGAGAGAAAATTAGAATACTGAGTGTTAGCAAATGGCAACTTGGCTACGCACCCGCATTCTGCAATCGGATACGATAAGCAATAATTCACGTGACCATAATAATATATGAAAATAGTCACGTGGCTTTTCGTACGAAACTGTCATACATACATTAATTGCAAACCCCGTATTATGGGAGCAAAAATGCTTTTGTCACTAGTGCTTAGTTAAATATCGACTATTCTATCGACAACCATATGAACGATTTTTTAATTTGAAATTTATAGATTATGCTAATTATGTTTCCCCAGTAGTTCCACTTCTTTTCCAGATATCAAAAAATATATAAGATTTTTAATATAAATTCACCAATTTTTTTAGTCAACACATTCTGATATTTTTTGTGAATAATTTCGCCGAGGATGTAAAAGTAATCTTAACAAGTGCCCTTTGAAATTCTGAGCGACATTCAAGCTGCTTTTTAGGCTAATTTCGATTTTGTAACTGTCCTATGGTACTAGGTATTATTGACATATTATTGTTTATCAATTTTAAATCGCAATGCCTCTGATTACGTACGGTTGCCTAAATTACTATTGATCAATACATTTGTAATTCATAAAATGTTGGTATGGATGTCGATAGAAAAGTCGATATTTAACTAAGCACTAGTGACAAACGCATTTTTGCTCCCGTCATCCGGAGTTTGAATTTAATTGTGACCTATCGCTTATGGTATGCGATTGAAGAACGGCATCTTTGCTAGGCCTGCTGCTGACATGAGATGGTCTCGTTTTTACCGTTTATAGTGCTACGCGGCACTATCGCACTAGCATACTTGTCTTCACATCTCTAATTTGTCTTTGTCACTCTAATGACGCCTCCGTTGGAGTGAGACAAATCCTCGAAATCGAATTTAGAAGTTCGCGGTAGTGGGCCAGGTCCGTGGTGTGTTAACCGCTTTATATTTCTGAAATTTTAGTCCACTCAATTTTAGTACCTACTAAATGAGTACCTAAGTAAGTAATTAATAAAAAAAATCATTTGTGTTTGACAAAAACTTCTGTTTCATTAGAAGTTTGATATATCATCTGGATTGAGGTAAAATGTTATATAACGCTATCACCCTCTTCTCACTTTCCCTTGTATAAGCTTCTAATCTGCTACCCACAGGTCTAGCCTGGGTGATAATCCCCGGCAAGTGGTCCTTCCTCCTCCTCGGCCTCCGGATCAATGCGTGGCGCGTGTTCATGTGGTCCTGGTGCGTGCCTGGCCTCATGGCTGCCGGGATCCTCGCCGTGCTGCCTGAGAGTCCTCGGTTCGTGCTGGCCTCGAGAGGCCCGGAGGCCGCCTTGCCGGTGCTGGCGAAGATGTACTCGTGGAACCATTGGTGTCGAGCTGATAACTATCCGGTGAGGAAAACACGGTTCTCACAACGATTCTTGCTTTAAATAGGCAAGCACTCTTCATACAAAAAGGTTTAGGAAATGTATAAAATGATATTTGCTTCCCTGGTTCTAACCCTGCACCAATGACCCGAGAAGAATCCGGCAAGAAACTTGGAGGGACTTATTGTATCTAAGTGTTATAATCATACATCTTACTACAAACATGCTATAAAAAAAACTAAAACATACCTACTTATTAGTGATATCTTTGTGTATAGAGACTACCTACAGGGAGACTAAAGCGTCACTAACTACGCAGAAATTACAGATTTTGTTTGCTCAATCACACCTGTTTGACTTTTACAATACGAGGTATGTTATAAACGGTACAGTCTTAATTTGATACCTAATTATGCGTGTGTTTACATATTTCAAACCACAAAGTCATGTTTCCATTTGACGTTCTTGGTAACCAAAGCAGTGGACCTGAGTCCTGAAAGGTCCTATGTGTAGGAAGGTAGAATTCACATTTCATTATGACCAACACACTATATATTATATACCTACAACCGTTTTCAGTACAGGTGTTTTTTTAGGCACTTGCGAGAAGTGGTTGGTTTTTTGTCAGATCCAAATCGGAGGGCCATCTGTAGATAGGTACTCGTACTGAAAAACTTCGTACGATACCTACACGTGCGATGAGGACATTCGTAATGTTACTTGTGTCGTAACTCGTAATTTATCAACACTAGTTTTAACTTAATTTTTTCGCACTTGTATAGTAATGTAGTATTGTTTTGCAGGTGGAGAAGATAACCACAATCGGCGACGCGGAAGCCTTCAAAGGAGGTTTCGCTGGGGCCTTGAAGAACTTCACACAGATCTTCCGTCCGCCATTACTTCGCTGTGTGTTCATTTCACACATATCCATGTTTGCTGTGTTTATGTTGTGAGTATTAACATTGCTACTACTAATACCAGCACAAAAAATAAGCTAGAATAGGTATTCCAAGAACTTTTCTCTGATCTTCCGTCCGCCTTTGCTTTGCTGTGTGTTCGTTGCTGTGTGTCAACCATACCTATACATAGAATGGAAGAAATCTCGTACTACTTGCCATTTTGACATGGTTTTGGTCTGGTGGTAGGACCTCGGGGCAGACCCCTGCAGAGTCCGCCCAGATAGCTACCTACCACCGTCTTACCCGTAACCTGCCGCTAAAAAGTTAGTACTGTGTTCCGGTTTGGGGGTAAGGTAGCCGGTGTAATTACTGGCATAGATAGAGGAAATCCATCTAAGTCCTCAGGGTAGGCAGCGCATAGGCGATTTTTCGGTCACTAATGTCCATGGGCCTCAGTACCCGCTTTCCATCAGGTGGGCTGAGAGCTCAGTTGTTGTCTACCTTAGTCACATAAAAAAAGGCCCAGGGTTCGAATTGGTTGAGTGTACTGTAAAGGTTGTATAACAATTC